>JAHKKF010492341.1:0-10930 GCA_019740295.1 Labeo calbasu
AATTCTGAATTTTGCATAACACTGGTATCAACTACTGGTACCGTTGTGATCCTAATTACCATGAAAAGCAGACTCCTCGTTATCATCTCATACTAAATACCAAGGCCACTATCTAAAATCAGACACTACAGGGTCTCAGCCTGAAATCCTCTTAATCTCAGTAAGAAACACAAATGAGATTGTGTCATTCACGCACACAGGGGCTCATACAGGGTCGTCCAGTTTGACACACGCTCAGAGCTACGCATTTCAAAGATTTCACCCTGTCACATAATCAATGGCACACAGGACTCAGTGGCTCACAATGAAATCGACCTGCATTATCATACATACATTAGAGGTACGTGATATTTACACTCAAAAGTTTATATAAACATTCAAAGTTTAGGGTCAGTAAAACTATTATTTTTAAAGAAAAAAAAAATCAATTTTTATCAATTTAATGCATCCTTGATGAATATAAGCAACAATAAATACTTTTACAAGAATTCTGAATAAAATATATCATGATTTCTACCAAATATCAAGCAGCACAACCATTTTCAACATTAAAAATAATAAGAAATGTTTGCTGAGCAGCAAATCAACATATTAGAATGATTTCTGAAGGCTCAAGTGACAGTTAAGACCAGAGTAATGATGCTGAAAATTTAGCTTTGATCACAGAAATAAATTACATTTTAAAATATATTCAAATAGAAAACAGTTATTTTAAATAGTAAAAATACTTTACTGTTTTTGCTGTACTTTAGATCAAACAAATGCAGCCTTGGTAAGCATAAAAGAGTTCTATTTGATAATTCAGTACTGTACAAATAATAATCATTTAAAAAAATCCAAATACTGTTTAATAAGCTTTTAAATTAATAATTTTAGCTAGAACAGCCAAAGGCAAAATTTATGGAAGCCCATTTCTGCCACTAATTAAAAAAATGGAAAAAGTATTTGCGACTTTTTTTCTCAGAATTGCCTGATACAAACTCGCAATTGTGAGTTATAAAGTCAGATATAAACTTGCAATTCTGACTTGCGAGCTATAAACACAATTTGGACTTTTTTTTTCAGAATTGCGTGATATAAACTCACAATTTTTACTTTTTTACAGAGTTATAGTCAGATAATAATAGTCTGATAATAATTAATATTTTTTTTTTAAAAGAGTACTGTTTAATAAGCTTATCGTTTCTTTCATTCTATAAAACAATAAATAATATTATGTTCTCAGCAGTTTTGGAATCACTTTTCCATTAAATTGATCAATAAACGATACATTTTGATTAATCAATAACAGATACACGATTTATTTGCTGTGAGTTCCATTTATTGGTTTGAGTTCCAAATAAAAGATGAAAATAAACAAATTAGGTGAAGTACTATATCAACTGTTATGTGTTATTCTGTAGGCATTACCGCCTACATTACTGCACACACTAATTTTGGTCTATAAACCTCTTTCAAATGGATCCTCTTCTCTAGCTATTGATGTAGATCTTCGAGCGAACGGCGTGCAGCTTTTGTGTCAGTCAGTAAATAGCTATTATTGAACATTTACCGCATGCCGTATTTACATTTGATTTGTGCACAGCTGGAGACGCATTCATGTAGACATCTATTTTAACAAAGTTTTGTGCTGTTACTGTACCCAGAGGGATTGTCGAGTGCCGCTTGTAGCAGAGATAACCAACCTACACAGTTGATGATGTAAGATATTCTTGTTTACCGACCCGTGTCGTCGTGCTATGCAAACTAATGGCTGCATGTTAAAAGCCCCTCACTGAGTTCAGAGGGTTTTTTTAATGACTTCTAATTCCTCTCATCACTAGGCGACATGCACTTACAATTCAGCATACCAGCCTTTATTAAACACACAAACACTTTTCCCTCGTTACGGCTTCAGTCCTTGTCAGGCTGGAGAGGAAGGAGTTCATGTGTCATTTCAGTGCTCAACCATTCATCAGTGTGCTTCTTTAAAATGAAGAGAAAGGAAAAAGGGAATAAACCAAGAGAGAAGGCAATTTGAAAAGAAGTATATCTTGCCCTGTCACCTCCTCTCTGCTGAAGTGCATTGTGTGTGCAGGTGCACATGTGTAGCCAGCTGTGAGACAACAATAACCAAAAATAGGCTGAAAAATGGCGCTAAAATAGACGTGCGAACGGGCCTGCTGTGACATCTCTCTCGTCGGCATTAGTCATGTGAGTCCCTCCGGTTCCATAACACCTCCCCAGGACCCAATCCCGTTCTTCCGAGCCTTTCCACACAAAACACGGTGCTATTTCCAGCCCTCAGCAGGGACTACGGCATGTCTCGCCACACTGACTTGTTAAAGACGGCTGAGAGAGTCTGTATCAATCTGAAACTCGCAGACGTGATGTAAAAGGACAGTGGCTTAAGGAACAGCTCGTCTGCAAATTCTGTCATTATTTATCATTTTTGAAACATTATTTGACAGTGTCATTATTTACTCTCCCTTATGTTGTTCTAAACCCATTTTTCTTTCTGCTGTGGAGACATTTTGAATAATGTACTGATCCCTGGAATTACTATGGAAAGGAAGTGAGGCTTTAATAATGAGCTTCAAAAAGGACATAAGCACCATAAAAGTTTCATAAAACTGGTCATGCTCTATATTTCAAGTCTTCTGAAGCCATACAATAGCTGAGTCATTATTCACTGAGGTCTTTTCAACAAATCTTTTGCTGGACTTATAGGGGTGGACGATATATCGGTAGACACAATTACCTGGTAGAAATTTGTCAACCGGTAGAGATTTTCATGTGATGCTGCTGTGCTACGCGGTCACGAAAACGTCTCATTTGCATGCATTTTTAAGCATTGCGGTTTAAAAACAAGTAATTTTAAGCCGTTGAAACGAGAACGAGAACTCATTTCGCTATATGCGAGCGCTGTCTAAGAGTTATTTTTGCTGCTTTATAGGCAGTGAACAGTTGAATACACATACTTGTATATGTCAAAATGCCCATCTTTGCAAGTATCCTCATAAACACAGTAATTTAGGTCTTAAGTGAAAACAAACAGCTGAGAAAAAAAACCCACATGTAACAGTATATTGGGCAGCTCTTAAAGTGATAGCAGTCTAATATTCCTGCTGTTTGTCATTCATGTTAATCAAACAACAAAAGAGAGAAAATTTCTCACTGCTCTTGACTAAATCACTTTTATAACTGTTAAATTATTTAATTTAACAGTGAAGGATATGCATTTGATTATACAATGTAGCTTCTTAATTATTTGTTTTACTGTAGTTTTTTTTTGTCCTATTCCTTGTAATTAGTTTTTATTCTTATTTAGTTGCTGACTGTTTACTTGTCTTCAGTAAGCTTGGGTTTTTTTGTATGACTGTATGACTTTTGAATGACTGTGTGATTTTGAGATCCATCTTTTCAAACTGAGGACAACTGAGGGACTCATATCCAACTATTACAGAAGGTTTAAACGCTCACTGATGTGTAGAAGGAAAAACGGTGCATTGAAAGCGTGGGGGGGGGAACTTTTGGAATCTGAACATCAGGGTAAATGTAACTTATTTTGTCTTCTGGGGAACGTGAAGTATCTTCTGTGGCTTCAGAATGAAATTCATCCTTGACTACATGGAAAAAAAAAATTATGTTTAGGCAAAATAAGAAAAATGTACACATCTTCATTCTGTTCAAAAGTTTTCACTTTTAATTTTATTCAGTAAACGAACTGTTCTTTTGACTCTGATCTTTTAAATGATTCTGTTGTCTGAACGATTCATTCATGATTTGATTTGGTTCCCAACTCACTGACTCAATGCGGTCAGTCAACAGCTCACTGGAGGTGAATAATAACTATAATTTTTGTCTGTTTTTTTTTCACACAAAGTTATCATATGAAACTACCTCTTCGAAACCACTACTTTTTATGTTCTACAGAAAAAAGAATGTCATACAGGTTTGGAAAAACGCAACAACAAGTAAATATTGGCTTAGTTTTAGATGAATCACTCTTTGAATAAAGTCGTTATTTTTGTTATTTTTGCACACAAAAAGTATTCTCGTAGCTTGATAAAAAAATCACAGTTGAACCACTGATGTCACATGGACTATTTTGTCGATGTTTTGGTACCTTTCTGGACCTTGAACGTGGAAGGGCCCCTGCTGTCTATGGAGGGTCAGACAGCTCTCGGATTTCATCAAAAACATCTTGATTTGTGTTCTGAAGATGACCGAAGGTCTTACAGATTTGGAATGACACAAGGGTAAGTAATTAATGACAGAATTTTCATTTTTAAACCTTTAAATCTAATGACCAGGGTATGACTGGCTTCTAATTCTTATCAAGGTTGTCTTCAAGACTCTACTTGTACTTCATTAATTCCATAAGACGCCACAGGCAGGAAAAAAAGAAATTTTAGGAACTACAGAAAGATGATCTAATGTGAAATCATATCATAGCGACAGTGCATTAATGCAAGCTGCAGGAGGGCTTGTCAGTCGCTTTCTGGCGCTTTATAGCAATGCAAACAACACCTAGATCCTGACGAAAGCAACTGCTGACTTTCGCCACTTCATAATCGAATAACAATTGTGCAATTTGAGATTTAATCTACGTATAACTCTCTCTCCACACATCTGCAGCATGAGGTGTCAAGACAATTTGGTTACAGGCTTTAATGGTGTGTGCTAGGGTACTCCATTTCCATATTAGCTGGCCTATCTTAGCGGCGGTCTTGCACGGCGGCGAGCTCATTTACAGCGGAGGGTGGATCTGGGTGAAATTAGAGTAGATTACCATATTTAGATTTATTAGGTGCCCGTCACCGTGGAAACGGAGGAGCGTAGCAGCTTCTCGGGGAGGTGCGAACGTTTGATATGATTAACATCTGTGATGGATGAGCTGTCCAACGGCCCTCAATTAAACAATAACTATTCCACAGGCTGGCCAATGACAAAGAAAGTCAAACAGTGTGAGCAAGTGCCTTGCTGCCAAGTCAGCTGTCCACAGCTTGATCCAATCAGCATTGAATGGAGGTTTCACGTTGGAGGGCAAAGATAGTCACTGAGATTGGGCTACCGGGGACCCAGAGGGAACAGACAATCTAGCACCATGGGATTTTACTACAGTGAGGGGAAAGAAAGAAAGTTGCAGTTATGGATGAGGAATTTTAGTCCAAGCAAACACACACAGCGCACCAAATGTTCTTAAATGTGCTCTACTAAAGCAATAAAGTGCAAGAAGCTATGATACATTATGGGTAAAAGGCAGCTCCTTCAGCTGTGAATATATTCACAATATAACACGGCTTTAAGTGCCACATTACACTCAAAACAATAATTTGTAGATATAATAAAACATTTGGACTCCATTGACTTTGAGTCAACTATGCAGTGAAAACCTAATTGAGTAGAATAGTTCACCTAAAAATACAAAATTCCTGAAAAGGGATCCTCTGCAGTAAATGGGAGCCGTCAGAATGAGTTTCCAAACTGCTGATAAAAACGTCACAATAATTCACAAGTGATCCACGCGACTACAGTCCATCAATTAACATCTTATTAAGTGAAAATCTGTGTGTTTGTACTAAATAGATCCATTTTACCCTAAAACCTTAAACCACTGGTTCTGGCCAAATTATGAGTCGATAATTCATAATAACGTAGGGCCCTATGGTTCCTGCGATGCGGAAAACACGAACAGAATCGTGGAATCCAGTCATAAAAATGGAATTTACTGTATAACATGGAATGTCACGGAATTTGCTAAACTTTGGATGAATAAACCCAACGTATGTCCGTACACTTAAATCAAATTGCAATTTGGACTAAATATTAATAAACCAAAACTACCGTCATATCATATACAAACAACTACTAGTAATAAATTTACTACTAATAAAAACATTATTTTTTATTGGGAACATTTACCAGAAAAATTATTTGCCAGAATTTATTTACCAGAAAAATGTAAATACACACAACACAGTATTTCTGAAAAAAAACAAACAAACAAACAAACAAAAAAATAATAATAATAATAATAATTAGTAATAAAATAATAATAAAATAGTTTTTTTTTTTTAAATTTAGGAAATTAATTGAAAACACAGAATTTTGTACATATAAACAAATAAATAATAATGATAATAATAATAATAATAATAATAATAATAAAAACAAAAACAGATTTTATAGGGCCCTAATAACACCTTCTCCAGTGAAAAAGTCCATCCCTTGTTGTCCTCTCACTTCAAAATCCACAAACTTATTTGTTCAGCACTGTTTTTGCATCTAAACAGTGCTTGATCTGAGCGTTTGTCTCTCCTGATTCAGAGGAAAAAACTTTTTTGTTGTTTTTGCACAGATAATCTCCTTGGACCATCTGGGTTAGAGTGTCTTCCTCAAGGGCACAATGTTGATTGCTTTATTCTTGTGGGAATAAAACCAGCTACCTCTTAGTAACCAGTCCAAACTGTAACCACAATACCATAGCTAGAGTAGGATCTGAATTCAATATAAAACTAAATACAGATCGCATGGGGTGATTGTTAATTCTATGTGAATCATAACCTAACATCTCAGGCTGTCTACATGCGTTTAAATACTTTAATAACGTCATGCACAAGGATTAAGAGTTTTAATAGACTCCCGCAATGATCCAAAAGAGCTCTTCGTATGGAAGAGTGATAAAGTGAAGCAGAGAAGGAGTCCATATGATATCACAGCAGATGTCACACATCTACTGCAAGTGCGTGACCTTTCTGAAATGGTGCCCGTTGTTTATGCGGTCCAAAGGGTGACAGATGGGTTCGCACTCGACTCTGTCTCTTAAATTTTATGAGAGGATCTATTAGAATATGTCATCTTCTCCACTCAGCCTTGCCAGTGGAGAGATTCGGTCATGGTCACAAGGCCCCTATATTCACAGCCTGTAAAGTGAGAAGGATTAGCAAGTTTTCAATAAGAGACGAAAACAAACTTCTCAGGTTTCACAGAAGAGGGAATTTACAATATGAGGAAGGAGATGCATTTTGAATGCAATGAACAGGAACAACAGAAGATGATCAGTAGGAATGAGTGTGTTAACCTTTACATAGGGAAGAGCGGGTAAGCTATGTTACTTCTTAGTTAAGTTGCCCTTTATAAGAAAGGAGAAATGAGAGAGTCAAACTAACACACCTAATTATATTTTCGGAATATCTGCTATTAAATAAAATCAAAAAGCTGAAATCTATAATAAAGGGACATTGTAAAAATGTCATTCTAAAACTCATATTTTGCTGCATATTAATCTTAAATCCCAAGAATCGATTAGTCTAGACTGTTTTCAGTTAATGAAGGGAACACTGCAGCAGGCCTCACATCTAATAAATCGCTATAAGCTTTTAGCTTTGTTACTTCTGATATGAAAAAGTCTCAGATGTCATATTCTGTCCATTTTATTACAGTACTCATACAATAAATGCCGTTTTGTCGTGTTTATTGTAGAATAAGAGATCGCTGTAGCGCCTCAGTTCAAGAGAGGCGGAAGCGCGAATTGCAAATGAACTGATCATCTTCTCCGTATTAATATCAGTTTCAGCGCGAAATAAACATTAATAAACATCCCAAGCTATGTTAAAATAAGTACAACTTACCGAAATCCGTATGCTGTCTCAATCAGTGTTTCAACCGCGAAAAGACGTCAAGTATAACAGCTTGTAAACAACATGCTACGTAACGTCACATTTACCTCAGAAAAAAAATATTCGGTGACCATGAACTCGTTAGTCAGACAGAAAAATGAACTCTAGAGGGGGGTATTTTGCTAAAATGCAGCATATACCGTATTCATTATAGTTTTTCCTGTTCCTCAATGTTTACGTTTGAATAAATCCGTCAAGTTTAATGACAGCCAACATTTAAATGTTTAACCTATAAGAGAATTGGAGTAGAATATAATTATATAATTGTAACTTTATTGTTACAAAAACTTAAACGAGTGTAATTTAAGCGTTTGTATACAAATCAGTTAATTTTAATGTGGTACCAATTGACTCTCTTGTATATTTTTCAGCATTAGCTGAGAGATTTTTTGCCTTAAGAAAATTTGGTATGCACTGTACCTGATATATATCCAAAATAATCTATATAGAATCGAATCGGAAATCAAATTACAAGCTTGTGAATCAAAATCAAATTAAATCTTGAAATTTGTGTCAAAACCCAGCCATGCTAAAAGCCAATCAAACATACATGTCAGTACATGCTACATGTTTATTTATTCACAAAATATAATGAACAATATGAAAAAACGGATTATATCGTCCAATAAATAAAAAAAACAAAAATTCTAATATTCACTGACTGACAACCAATATGGTGCTGATATGTCATACATCTATAGCTTGCATGAAGGCATCTACACAATCAGATACAGGTTATACATAAGTATGTACACTACTAGTCAAACAGTAAGATTTTTAATGTTTTTTAACGAAGTCTCTTCTGCTTTCCAAGCCTGCATTTATTTAATCCAAAGTACATCAAAAACAGCAAAATTTTGAAATATTTTTACTATTTAAAATATCTGTTTTCTATTTGAATATATTTTAAAATGTAATTTATTCCTGTGATTTCAAAGCTAAATTTTTAGAATCATTACTCCAGTCACATGATCCGTTAGAAATCATTCTAATATTCTGATTTACAGCTCAAACAAAACATTTAATATAATATGTTGAAAACAGCTAAGTATAATTTTTTCAGGTTTCTTTGATGAATAAAAAGTTCAAAGAATCCTGAAAAAAAGTGATAAAAAGTTTCTTGAACCTTTCTTGAACTTAGGTTTGATCACAGGAATAAATAACATTTTAAAAAATGCATTCAAATAGAAAGCAGATATTTTAAATAGTAAAAATATTTCACAATTTTATTGTTTTTGCTGTACATTAGATCAAATAAATACAGGTTTAAAAAAAAACATTAGAAATCTTACTGTTCAAAAACTTTTGACTGGCAGTGTAACTCAAATGTTTCACTACACAAGCTGGATTTCACTTTAATGAAAATGATTCATAACATAATGCAAGTACATGATGCTTTCCCAGCATTCCCACACAGGACACTAAAGCAGGCATTAACATAAACCGTCCAAATTTAGATATGATTATCTTCCAATTTACAGAACAACAGACGTTCAGCTGCTCATGTTGTGTTGTCAAGCAACCCTAATAACCTTTTTTGCAATACCAATGTCTGAAACATAGAGGGCTGAACCTAACAGATTGATTTACCAGTAGGTGACGCCGTGGCTGTCTCCAGTCCCCTCTCATCATGCCTTTATGCGTAATGAGGCAGAAGGGGACAGAGTTCAGAAAAAGTTCAGCTCACTGCTAATCATGCTTTCCTCACATTCTGGCAATTGCAAACACTCTGAAGGCCCTGTCATTGTAAAACCCTTCAATCTACCGGGCCAAGCTGGCCTCTTATATAAGCTGAAACCTTCCGCACTGAAGATCAATTCTTTGTCTGAAGTTAAATGAAACGTGCTGGAAGTTCAGGAGGCTCCTTTGCCAATATAAAGTGCTTTTCCAAACCATATTTTGCTGCATTTTAACAAATTTACCATATCAATTGCAAGTTAGATGCAAATAAATAGTGTTCTCCTTTACACCAGGATGACCTCAGAGGACTTGGCTCCTTTATTGATTAGAAAGTTTTGTTCCGTAACACTGCGTCTTTTGTATTTTAAGTTTGTGTGTTTGACAAGCAGCGTCTCAAGGAAACAAGGCTTATATTTAACAGTGCAGTCAAGTCTCAAATCAGGGTCTAATCCTCTAATATGGCTTATTTCTGCCTTGGGACCAGCCCAAAATGCTTATTGATATACAATTCTTGAAATCCTTACTTTTTTTAAACTCTCTTTGTCATAGCGGCCCTATGCAGAAAGGTTTCATCCCCTGATATAAATCTCCATTTGCACTGTGACAGAATGAGTGAGCCCTTACATAACTAACCTCTTTAAGTCCACTGTGAATGACAGTCGTGCCTTTGCCAACAGACAGGAATTTACTTGTTCTAAAACAAAAATGTGTGTGTCTAAGACTGCTGAAAGTTAAATAACAGGGATGGCATTTGTACCCCATGGAGGGAAAAAGCAGTTGATCACTGTCTGATTCTTTCTTATGTTTACTGAATCTCTTTAATATGTCTAGCATTTCCTTGAATCTTTTAAATTTTAAATATGTTACATCACTTTAAACTAGGGTGCAACAAAGGGCCTAATACTTTTCCTCTTATTGTTTTATATATTATTTTATATATTTTATATATTAATTGTCTATAAGGTGTGCAATGCTGTTACCAAAATTGTAATAATAATTTAATTGTTACTAATTATTTTAAAATATTTAGTAAATAGTACTATTAATTATAATATAATACAATATAATATAATGAAAGTAATACACACACACTGTTATATATATATATATATATATATATATATATATATATATATATATATATAATGTCCACCAGAGCTGTTGCCCGTGAATTGAAGGTTCATTTCTCTACCATAAGCCGTCTCCAAAAGCGTTTCAGAGAATTTGACAGTACATCCAACTGGCCTCACAACCGCAGACCACGTGTAACCACACCAGTCCAGGACCTTCACATGCAGCGTCGTCTGAGACCAGCCACCCGGACAGCTGCTGCAACAATCGCATATTTCAATTTGCATAATCAAAAAATTTTTGCACAAACTGTCAGAAACCATCTCAGGGAAGCTCATCTGCATCCTCGTCGTCCTCATCGGGGTCTCGACCTGACTGCAGTTCGTCGTCGTAACCGACTTGAGTGGACAAATGCTTACAATCGATGGCGTCTGGCACTTTGGAGAGGTGTTCTCTTGAATCCCGAATCCCGGTTTTCACTGTACAGGGCAGATGGCAGACAGCGTGTATGGCGT
>JAHKKF010492343.1:0-32139 GCA_019740295.1 Labeo calbasu
TCACCAATATACAGACACAGCGCTATTCTATGACAGCAGCGCCCTCTATGGACGGAGGTACAGATGACAGTGATAGGGAGACTCACTGGTCATTTACATAGGGTGTCTTGCTGGTGTCTTGAGCTTCTGGAAGGCCTCTGTGGCAGCTGGAGTCCAGGACAGAGACTTGGGCTTGTTCTTGAGTAAGTTTGTCAATGGGCTGGTGATGGAGCAGACGTTTCAGGACCTCCGCTACGTGCTGGTGATGTTCAGCCATCCTCCGGGAGTAGACTAGGATATCATCAATATCAATAAGCACAAACCAATGGAGGAACCCCCGGAACACCTCATGCATGAAGTTGTGCATTGAGTAAGTTTGTCAGTGGGCTGTTAATGGAGCAGTAGTTCTGAATGAACTTGTTTGTGCTAAATATATGATCATATATTCATAATGCCCGGTGGGTGTCACAAATGCTGTCTTCCACCCGTCACTCTCACAAAGGTGATTTCAGCCCATTGCAGCACTTGATTTGTTAACAGGGAGATGGATGGTGCAGAAGATGTGGATGGTAGAGCAGATGGAGAGTGAGCACACACTTCATTGCAAGGGCAATGACATGTTAACTCCTTAACATATGACACAGGAGACATGAAGAGGGGAGTAAAATGCTGGAGATATTTGCTGGAGTTCATAGCTGGAAATCACAAGAACAACTAAGAAGAACAACTATTCATACCACAAGTGAATAGCATTACGTTGCAATGATATCAATAGATATCTTAAAATTATTTTTGAACTTAGTTGTCGGTGCTTGTTAAGTCTTTAGTGTGTCATCCTTCAGGGAGCCCATATTTCCTGTTACAAATAATGTGTAGAATTTAGTGTGTTCTATTCTGCATTTGATGTTGCTCCATCTACAGACGTTTTCTTCTGTAACTGCACACATCATGCAAACTACTTTACTCTTAAGTGTTTTTCGAAGTATAAAGGTTTTTTGGTGAAGTTTTGCACAAAAACAAGCAGCAGACTGTACCATATTACAAACTGTACAAATACAAAAGCAAATCTGTTAGTACTGTAAACACTGTGATACCTATCTTTGACAACTAAAAAGGTAAAAAAAAAAAAACTATTTAGACACTGAGTAACTTAAGTTCAAAGTCTTTTTGCTCTATTTGTGGAAAAAAAAACAACCCCTCTCTCTCTCTCTCTTACACATATAGGCTACACATGCACACACAAACTAAGTTACATGAGCCACGATAGAGACAATGTAGCCTACTTGTTTACTGTGACAATGTACAATATTTACTGTTACTGAAACCATTCTTTGGCAAGTATTCTCATTTACAATAGTCCACTTTCTTCACTGGTCAAAACACAATGCGTCGCTCACCTGCAGGCATCATCATGATGTGATGATGAACAACGCAAAAAGCTCTATTCTTTTTTTGATTTATGTCCGAGTGACCAATTTGTTAACACAGTTTCTGTCTTGTGGTATTCACATTCCATATGTCCAAGCAAAGTGTTACAACTATCTGAAACATCAAATCAGAATAATAATTTTTTTCTGACTAACATTTGAATGAAAGATAAGAGAGTGGCGTATTCCAGGATTTCAAACTGAACTCTGGAACTATATGCAATCGTTTTCCGAGATAAGCAGAAAGTTTAACACACCTTTCTGCAGTTGAATGCCGGGCTCTTATGCAGCCTAGTCATGCAGCTACCGGATACGGACAAATGTGTGCATGTACCTGGGAGTCCTGAAGTAACAGAATGGTGTCGAAAAACAGACAACATTGCATATATACACGGGTAATGTCCTAAACACATTTTTACGTTTCTGTTTCTGATTTCTTTTGTTTTGTTGCCAAATGTGATGCTCCGCTCTGTAGATCTTGTTTTTTTTTTTACTCTCTCTGTCAGTTGAGGTGAATCACAAAACAAAACTGTGCCTCCAATCCTAATGCGCATAGTAAACTACATTAATTTTGATTAAAATATGCAAAGTGTATGTCGGCCTATATAAAAGTTATAGTAAATGCGTTATGCTCGAGACTAATTAAATTAATGGACAATTTCTGGACATTTCTAATTATAATGTTATTAACTCACAAATTTGTTTTTTTAGAAAGTAATTCTTTCCCCAAGAACAATCATACAATTTTGATATTGTCTAATTACTGATAATAGAATGAGCTAATCGTCACTCTCATAACCACTGTGTCTGAAATGTGAATTCTCTTTAATAAGGATTGCAAACTTGCAGCCAGAATCAAGTGAAAGTGGATTTCATCTGCACTACTTTACAGGTTTCATTTGTTAACATTTGGTAATGTATTAACTAACATGAAGGAACATTTATTTACTCTTTGTTAACATTAGTTAATAAAAATACAGTCCTTCATTGTTTGTTCATGTTAGTTCACAGTGCATTAACTAATGTTAACAAATAATAATGCATTAGTAAATGCCGAAATTAACAGATTAATAAATGCTGTAGAAGTATTGTTCATTCTTAGCTCAGGTTAACTAATGTAGTTAATTAAAGTTAACTAATAAGCCTTATTGTAAAGTGTTACTGATTCTTTTAACTGGGAAATGAGAATCTACGTTTTTTATAGTAGTTTTATTTACTAGCGCAGGAATTAAGGTGTACTTGGTGGGAAACCACGAATATTCTAAGAATCTGTATATAGCCTGGATTTTGGTTAAGGTGAGTGAGGCTTAAGGTATGGTACTTGAAATTACATTTTGCTACTCTTGATAATTGCTACTATAGCGTTACAATAAACTGTAAGTCCAAGAGTGCATGCCAAGGCACTGTCTCAAAACTTTTATTATTTTTGTCCTCATAAATACTACATTCAAGTTAATTTACAAAAATGTAATAAATACTTTTGTATGCCTCCTTAGCTTTACCTATGCAGTTCTGTGAAGAATAAATGATTTATGGAGAACACACAGGCATTCAACAACAGAGATTTTTCTTCAGGATGCCGGTACATCAGTGCCTTCATATCTTTGCCATGGTTGTTTTGGTGATCTAAGTGGCTGATATAGATAGACCGTGATACAGATATAGGGTTCCCATACATCCTTGAATACCTGGAAAGCATATACGAACTTGTGCTTCCAAACACGCTATTCTACTCTCAGCAGATAGATAGATTCCCTTAATGAAGTTTATCTACATCCGAATTTTAGACTCCTGAATCTATTACTAATGTCTCTATTCTATTGTACTCTAAGCATGTTGCACAGAGAGAGATCAAACCCATCAGAGTCCAGCTGTGTGTCCATGAAGAGCGACCAGTCTATGGGCAAGGCAATAAAATTTAAGGGAAGACAAACATCAACTGATCTAAGGTACCTGTATAATATTTCTGTCTACATAGTCAGACAGACAGATAAATCTAGACTGATTCCCTATGTGAAATTTATTTACATGTCAGATCAACTATATGCATTTTGCATGTTCTTCTGATTTCTCTATTCTATTGTACTGTATTGTAGTCTTTTGTACAAAGAGAGATCTAACCCATCAGAGGCCAGCTGTGTGTCCATGAAGAGCAACCAGTCTATGGCCAAGCCAATAAAATTTAAGGAAAAGCACCCATCAACTGATATGAGGTACAACATTTATGTCTAGATAGATAGATAGACGTACCCTCTCTATTTCTGATGTCTCTATTCTATTCTGCTGTACTCCATTCTAAGTCAGTTCAACAGGGAGAGTGAAGACAGTGACAGTGTGAATGATAAGTAATGCAAGGGCTAAATGTATCATTTTCTTTTTTCCAAGAGAGCCAAACTACAGATGTGAACACACCCTTAAACTGACATTCAGGGGCATAGTAATGTTTACATAAGCAGTGTTGACAGAACCAAACTAATATGGTCTCACCTCTTGGTTCTAGTAAGCACTCTAGCTTCTGCATTTTGGACTAGTTGAAGATTGTTAAATAAACCTGCAGGGCAAGCACCCAGTAATGGGTGGCTTTCAGTGTGGCATTCAAATGACAGATTGCTATCAAATTGTACACCCAGGTTTTTAACTGATGACTAAGACTTGATAGACCATCCATCAGGAATCAAACAGTAAACAGTATTATAGCATTACAGTATTAACAGTATTATTATCAAACAGTATTATATGCGGAGATGTTTGGTCCAATAATTAAAACCTCAATTATGTAGTAGGACCTTAGTAGTCATCCAATTTTTAATATCAACTATACATTCCTTTATTTTTGTGAACTGATATGTTTTATTGGGGCTCAGAGGTGAGTATAATCTGACTATCATCACAAGGGTAGCATGTACAGGGTGAAAAGTAATGGTCCTAGTACTGAGCCTTGTGGTACTCCTTACAGGACTTGTGATCTATTATGGTACCTTGTCATTTGCTGCAATAAAGTCATAATGGTCAGATAAACATGATTTAAACAATGCCAGTGCCATTCCCCAACATCATTTCTATGCCTCTTCAAAAAATGTTATGGTCAGTATAATCAAAGCAACATTAAGGTCCAGTTGTGTTAATATAGAGATGAGAACAAGAGGGGATGACAAGAGCAAGTCATGCTGTGCTGTACACTACTGTTTTCCTAGACAGCGAGAGAGATTGGTCATTCTATCATCTCTGTTTCTAATGTCTCTGTTCTGTTGTACACTAAAATAAGCCTTTTGCACAGAGAGAGATCAAACCCACTGGAGTCCAGCTGTGTGTCCATGAAGAGTGACCAGTCTATGGGCAAGCCAATAAAATTTAAGGAAAAACACCCATCAACTGATATGAGGTACAATATTTATGTCTAGATAGATAGACAGATAGATTTCCTATGTGAAAGTAACCTTTAGTAAAATAAATCTGAATTCTTATCTATTACTAATGTCTGTATTCTATTGTTCTTTGTTTTAAGTGTGTTGCGCAGAGATAGATCAAACCCACCAGAGGCCAGCTGTGTGTCCATGAAGACCGACCAGTCTATGGGCAAGCCAGTAAAATTTAAGGGAACACAAACATCAACTGATCTGAGGTACATAATTTCTGTCTAGATAGATAGATAGATAGATAGATAGGTTCATTTGCTGTCACATTTACCTCTTTAAGTACTGAAATCAGTTATCTGAATCTTTTTTAATGGCTCTCGATTGGCAAGAAGCACATTCAAAACAAATCTGATGAAGAAGTTTCAGTGTCTGCATGAAGGAACAGCAAAACAGGGAAACCCAACACTCCTAAATGCGATCTACACAGAGCTCTACATCACAGAGAGTAACAGTGGAGAGATTAATAAACAGCATGAGGTGAGACAGATTGAAACACAATCCAGGGCAGCAGCAACAGAGGACACACCAATAAAATGCAATGACATCTTTAGACCTTTACCTGGACAAGACAAAACCATCAGAATTGTGCTGACAAAGGGAGTCGCTGGCATTGGAAAAACAGTCTCGGTGCAGAAGTTTATTGTGGACTGGAGTGAAGGGAAAGCAAATCAGGACATCCAGCTCATATTTCCACTTCCTTTCAGAGAGCTCAACTTGATGAAGGAGAAAAAACTCAGCCTTTCAGATCTACTTCAGCTTTTGTTTCCTGAAACAAAAGAAATTAATATATCCAGTAATGAATATAAAGTTTTCTTCATCTTTGATGGTTTGGATGAGTGTCGTCTGGCTATGGATTTTCAGAGCAATGTGATGTTGTGTGATGTAAGTAAATCTGCCACAGTGGATATGCTACTAACGAACCTCATTGCGGGATATCTGCTGCCCTCTGCTCTCATCTGGATCACCTCCAGACCAGCAGCAGCCGATCTCATCCCCTCTGTGTATGTCAATCGAGTGACAGAGGTACGAGGCTTCAGTGACCCACAGAAGGAGGAATACTTCAGGAAGAGAGTCAGTGATCAAAGTCTGGCTGACAGGATAATCTCACACCTTAAGTCATCAAGAAGCCTCCACATCATGTGCCACATCCCAGTGTTCTGCTGGATCTCAGCCACTGTTCTGGAGGGTTTGTTGCAGAAATCGTGGAAAGGAGAGATTCCTAAGACTGTTACTCAAATGTACACATACTTTCTGATCCTTCAGAAAAACATTAAACATGAGAAGGACTATGAGAAGAAAGTGAAAGATGAAGACATGATCCTCAAACTGGGAAAACTTGCTTTTCAGCAGCTTGTGAAAGGCAACCTGATCTTCTATGACGAAGACCTGAGCGAGTGTGGCATTGATGTGACAGAAGCATCTGTGTACTCAGGATTGTGCACACAGATCTTCAGAGAGGAATTTGGCTTGTATCAAGGGAAGGTGTTCTCCTTTGTTCATCTGAGCATTCAGGAACATCTAGCAGCTCTGTATGTGCACCTCTCCTTTACAGACTACATAAATGTGTTTGAACAAGCCACCGAACAAAATATCTTCTCTAAGGTCTTAAATTGGATGAAAAATAATTCTTTATCTGGCTTACATGAGACAGCTGTGGATGAGGCTTTACAGAGTAAGAATGGACATCTGGACCTTTTCCTGCGATTTCTTCTGGGTCTCTCAGTGGAGTCTAATCAGACTCTCTTACAAAAACTACTAACACAGACAGGAAGCTGCTGCTACAATAAAAAGGAAACAGTTGAGTACATCAAACAGAAGATCAGGGAGAATCCCTCTCCAGAGAGATGCATCAATCTGTTCCACTGTCTGAATGAACTGGGAGATGATTCACTAATGCAGGAGATCCAGGATTATCTGAGATCTGGAAAAATAAATCAAATCAAACTCTCTTCTTCACAGTGGTCAGCTCTGGTTTTTGTGTTGCTGACATCAGAGCAGAAAATGGAAAATTTTGATCTAAAAAAATTTATAGGAGCACAAAATACAGCAGATGAAGTTCTTCAAAAACTGCTACCTGTGATTAAAGAATCCAGATCAGCTCAGTAAGTAAAACTGTCATCAGTCACTACAATATTAAAAAAATACCTATATCAGACAATGATAAGTGCATTAAATATAGGTGTAAGCAGGGTATTAAACATTTTCTAAATGACTTACTGAAAACACATATGGAGGTAGTCTAGAAAAACAAATTACAATCTAAATTGCAACAGCCCTCCTCATCCTTTTTATTAATTACCTTTTCTGTTTGCTCATAAACCATGTAACATGGGCTACATCTAAAAGCAGAAAATGCATTTAAAAATGTAGAAAAAAACACTGTTTATACAAACAAAAGCATAAAGTCCAGTGTGACATTTGATGTAAAAAAAAAAAAAAGTGAAATGTGAAAGAAAATTGTATGTAATACTATGGTGTTAAATACACTACCCAACCAACAATTTCTGGTTTATTTTTGTTTAGCCAGAAATATATTTGGCAAGCACAGGGACAGCTGACTCTAGAAAAGTGGATTCAAACAGTATTTGTTACATGTTTGCTTTATGAAACATTTGTATTTTGAAAAGTTTTTACATTGTTTTCTTTAACTGCACCTGGTGTCAGTTCATCACTCACATTCATTAATCTGTACAGGCTGAGTAAGTGTGGTGTTACAGATAAAGGATGTGCTGTTCTGGCTTTAGCTCTGAGCTCAAACCCCTCAGGTCTGAGAGATCTGGATCTATCTGGAAATAAGCTACAAGATGCAGGAGTGAAGCTGATCTCAGATGGACTGATGGATCCTCACTGTAACCTGGAATCACTACAGTAAGTTTGTATAGAAGTATCATCCTCTTTCCTCACCTACTGGGATTAATGAATAATAAAGATAAGAAAAAAGAAAATTTTTAAAAAGTTAAAGCACCTGATCTTAATTAATATGAACATCACTGGATAATGCATAAAAAAATACATTTATTATGCTCATATTGAAATTAACATTTTCCAGCACCTATTTAGAAAAAAAAAAAAGAAATCACTTAATGCAATTAGATCCAGTCTAAAGTGCAAGTCTCTGTTTTTGATTGTAAAATTTATGCTTATCTGAGTTGTATATCCTGAACTAAGAGACTGACAAGTGCCATTTGTTCTCGAAAGGTTGAATGATTGTGGTGTCACAGATGAAGGTTGTGCTGCTCTGGCTTCAGCTTTAAGATCAAACCCCTCACACCTGAGCTATTTGGACCTAACTGGAAATAAACTAAAAGATCTAGGAATTAATCTGATCTCTTCGATACTGGATGACCCTCACTGTAAACTAAAAACACTGCGGTAAGATTATATAAATGTGTCATCCTCCTCCATTTTCCTCCTACGGTGAACAATGAAATTATTCACAAAATTAAAACAAAAACTGAAAGTAAATAATGTCATTATTCTCTACAGGCTGATTGACTGTGGTGTCACAGATAAAGGTTGTGCTGTTCTGGCTTCAGCTCTAAGATCACACCCCTCACAACTACGAGAACTGAATCTGTCTAGAAATAAACTAGGACCATCAGGAGTGAAACTACTCTCTAATGGACTGGAGGACCCTCACTGTAATCTGGAGATACTGTGGTAAATCATCTTTCTGAGAGTCACATACATTCATTCATCTCTGAACTAGTCTGTTGGAGTAACAGCACATTTTTAGCAGCCTCTCTGTGCACAGTTAAATGCAGAGAGCTTCCCTGAGAGCTTCAGTAGTGTGAAAAAAAGAGCAAATTTTCATTGCATTGTGGTCGTGACCAGGGGCGTCGTTAGGACTAATCATTCAGGGCTCGAGCCCCGAAAGATTTTTCTTTAGCCCCGAATGTTTTTGTATCGCCATATGATTTCCGAGGAATTCACGGAATTTGTCAAAGTTTGAATGAATTAATCAAAAGCCGGTCATTACACTTTAATCAAATCGCGATGTGGACTATATATAAATATTACGCCGCAAAATACCATTTAAATATGAATCCTGCATGTTCTGTGTGTCGCTTTATGAATGAATGGTGCAGGCGCGGTTTCCTTTACTACACACAAGCGCGCGTGACGCTCGCGGTGATTTCACTCGAGTACCTTGTGAGCAGTTCAGTTTCATTTGAGTAAACCAGGGTTATATACTCACAGAAATGTAAAGGTATTTACTGAAACCCGTCAAAATAAAAGTTTGGTTTAGCTTGTATAGACATTGTGGCAGAAATACATTACTATCATTCAGTACTGTTGAAAAATTAATAAAACTTTAATTTCTTCCATCTTTTAAATTTTATTACAATTTTAGTGCTTCCCCTTTATTTGCCAAAAATAAAATTTAATTTTCATGAATTAAAAGATAAATTAATATTTTATGCCTTTATTTCATAACCAAAAAAAAAAAAAAAATACACAACACAGAATTTCATAAGGCTGTTGTAGAAATAAATTACAAAAAGTAATTTTATGCATTTAAATAACAGACATGCTAAAACAAATAAAACAATAAAATAGAAAAAATAAAACATTTCATAGGGCCCTAAACATAACTTAACTTTTAATAAATTGACATTAAATTGTATACGTTTCATTGTTTTAATTAATTAGACATGTTTTTTGATTAATAAGATTAAATTTACCAATTAAAAAGGAGTCCAGAAAAATTAAAACAGAAAAAAAAAACAAAATTTAGAAAAAATAAATAAAATGGTCATGACTTTCTTTTCTCTTTAGATAGAAAGTCACCCTGATGCAGAGTTAAATGCAAATGAAAGATGTGTATAAAAGATGGGTTCAGGTGTACTACAAGTGGTAACTACATACATTTTTTAATATAGAGATATTATGTTAAAAGCACATTTTATCTTAAGAAGTACTACAGAATATTTTTTAGTATATTAAGTACAAAACTACTGTGTGAAAACAGAGCACTATAGAGCACTGTAAGTATATTATGGAAGTGCCAACCTGGTCGCATGACAAAAACATACCTCTGGAAACATTTTTGCAAGACGCAAAATGCATACTGCCATGTACTTTTCATGATATATTCAATGTGAAATTTCCACTGGGTGTCCACAAGAGTGTTTTTTCCCCAGAAAAGATGAACGTACATACATTTTATGTGATGTTGGCTTTGTAGGTGTCACCGCAGTTCTGACTTAAAATGTCAGAGTGGAGCTATAGGTCTAATACTCTGTGAAATATAATGTACTGGTATTTTCCAGTACCAGTATATGGCACAACCCTACCCCCTTTTAACACGGGCGGCCTCTTCAGTGACACTGTTGAGGATTTCACTCATCAGTTATTGGCAGTGCAGAGGCAGAGATTAAACGTGGGGTCCTGGCCCTCAATGCCCACTTTCCTGCAGAGTTATAAGCAGGTACATTTGATCAAGGTTGGAGCCAAACTCTGCAGGAAAGTGGACTTTGAACATATCCTGCCCCCATGCAAATCTGCCATCAGTTACAGGCCTCTGAGGTCCCGCACACCTTTAAAACCATCCATTTGCAACAGCTGCACCAGCTTGGCCACAGCCACAGCCTGAGTTGGCAGCCTGACCCCAACGAATGGCCCCCTGCAGTAAGGTAATGCAATCCTTGTGCCAGACAAGCACTAAGAACTCTAGAAGGGCTTCAAAGCACTCCTGTGATGGGCAACTCACGAATGCTAGGAGCTTCTCTGACCTGTCCGACCCAGAAGATGGTACGGATATCACTCCATCCCCCGGTGGAAGGTCGGAAGGACACAGATTTTTTAGTTTTTGTTCTTTTTTGTTTGGAGGAGAAGATGACACCAGATGCTGAAGGGCTGAATAAAAAAATAAAGAGCAGTTCCCTTATTTAAATTAACCCCATTAAGCACCCATTTAAAACTGAGTCTGCATCGTAAATTGGACTTGGAACATTTTTCATGGATTTAGTCTTTCTTTCCTAATTGTGGATGTTCCTGCTTATCTGAGCTTATATCCTGCATAGAGAGACTGAAGAGGGTCATTATTCTCTACAGGTTGATGAATTGTGGTATCACATATGAAGGTTGTGCTGCTCTGGCTTCAGCTTTGAGATCAAACCTCTCACACCTGAGACATCTCAATTTGTCTAGAAATAAACTACATGACAAAGGAGTGGATCTGCTGTCTGCCGGACTGAAGGATCCCCACTGTAAACTAAAAACACTGTGGTAAGATTGCATAAATGTGTCAGCATCCTCCTCATGTTTCCTCTTATGGTGAATAATTAACAAAATAAAAAAATAAATAATAATAAAAAAATCATAATCAAAAAATTGTCCTGCCAAATAACTGAAGTGGCTGTTGTCTTAATCTTCATTAGACTGTTTCCAAAGTATCTGACATAATGTTACTATTAATACTTGGCCAAAGCATAAACATGATTGGATGACTGGAAAATGTGACAGGCATGATAAGGAAAATTAAGTATCTTATTTTTTATGATATTAACACCTCAAGCACTCATGTGGAAACAGGTCTGCACCTTCGACTGGGCCTGTTAACCATCTCTCTTTTGACTGTGAAGTTTCTTCTTATCTGAACTGTATATACTGAGAGTGAAGAGTTTTATTGTTCTCTACAGGCTGATGGATTGTAGTGTTAGCGATAAAGGTTGTGCTGCTCTGGCTTCAGCTCTGAGATCAAACCCCTCACACCTACAAAAACTGGATCTGACTAGAAATTTTCTTGGAAAGTCAGACATGAAGCTGCTCTCTGCTCTGAAGGATGATCCGGATTATGAACTGAAGAAACTTCTGAGTAGTGATGATTAAAATGTTTGTATTTTAATTGCTTGGTATTAAATGCTATTAATCAGTTTTGAAATAAAGATCATGCCAGAGTTTTGAAGGGTAGTTCACCCAAACATGAACATTTCTGTCATTAATTACTCACCCTCATGTTGTTCCAAACCCACTTGATGATGACTTTTTAAACCTGAGAGATTTCTGTCCCTCCACCAAAACTTTGACAATTTAAAACGTCCATCCTGCATAATGCTTAATAATTAAGCTGCTTAATCTAGGTCCTCTTAAGAAACACTTTATATAAGGAACAGATTTAGTCTTTTGTTGACATTTAAACAGTTTTTGGGTGAACTATCCTTTTATTCCTCTGGTGAAAAAATCTTTGCAAGCTGGTATGTCTTACCGTATTATTTTTAATGTATTATCTTAATTACGAACAAACTGGTTTGTAGTGCAAACAGATTTACAGTTTACTGCACGTTGTTATTCTTCTTGTTATTTCCCTTTAGCGGCTAATGAATTATAAAGTATAAAGTGGATAGTGGATATTTTTTGACTCTCTGCGTTTTACTTACAGGTTTTAGATGTTAGTCTGACCTTCTCTGGATTGTCTGACAGTGAATAAAGAGCCACTGAAGAAAATTCACATTTAACAAAGACAATTCTATAGTGATCATAACACACAGATGTGATTGTGTTGATCCAAAAGTAAAACAAAGAAACTTTTTTTGTGTGTGTGTTTGTAAAGTATAGTCTGTAAAAAAAGAAAGTTTTGTGATTTTTTAACATTTTTTTCAACATTTTGTATCATTAGTTTTTTGTTAAATAAATTCTCATGCTATTTTAGTATCAGATTTGAGCAATATCTCTATTAGACAAGTTGGAGCTAAACTCTACAGGACAACAGCCCTCCCTTCTGCATTTTACAGACCTGTATAAAGTTGTTTTAAATTAGCAGAAAAAAAGTAATGGCCAGTTCTTACAAGCAGCCACCTACACTATGCTGCTATCAGTACACGTAATATAATGTGAGAGTGGCAATTTTAGCATGCATCCATATTCAACAAAATGGTCAAAAATTTAAGAATACTTGTTTGAACTTTTGATGTGTATCCTGAAGAAGGCTGTGAAGCCGAAATGCGTAGATTTACACTTTTAATTGTTTTAATGATTTAGCCCAGTCAATTAAAGGCTTTTTTTCTACACGAGTGCCTTGGAGTATTTCATCTTTTCAGCTGATAATCACCTCCAAATATCCAAAGAGCACCGTTAATTACCTGAAAAGACCAGTGCAGCATTCTTGGCCTTTGTTGTCTTGTCAAAAACATTACAATATTTGTAAAGTACAGACCTGAAGAAATGTGCATATGAAATAAGTCAAAAAAAAAAAAACAGAATTACAATTTCTTCCAAACAATGTCAAGCAAAATTAAATCAATTACCTGAATTATTATGCACTGTTAAGTGCTCAAAGACATTTTAAATGTTTGCCTACATTAGAGACTTAAAAAAAAAGGTTATTTCAAACCAGACTGACCAAAGAATGACCATTTTTCTTTTGCAAGAGACCTCTAATACTATCAGTAGGACTTAACTTATGTCCATTTACACGCGTTAGAACAGGGAAAAGCAGAAATCACACACTACAGAAGTAGAAAAACCTGATACAAATAAAATGACTTTAATTTGATATTGAAAACTGTTCATGTTATTGTTGCTAAATAAGATATCAATTATATTGAAATCAGTATATCAACATCAGGTGGCTAGTTTGGTCAAGTCTGTGGAGGTGAGTTGTTTTCTTTTAGAATAGTAACAGTTTATATCTTAGACAGTGAAGTTTGGGATTAATTGGTAATTTATATTTTCAGGATTTAAAGGTTCTGAGTTTATTCCTGCTTGCTGTAATACTTGAGTACAAATGTAAGATTTTTCTATTGTAATTCTGCCTGGATTCCGAGAGCTACTGCTTTACCACTTCACTGCAGGTAAGGTGTGTGCTTGTGATTTGTGATTTCTAGCCATATTAAAACTGATTCGGGTAAAAAGTCAAAGTTGGTCATGGTGTATGTTACCCTGCAAGTCACCACAGCTGAGGTGGAACCCTAAAACTTGGTCGTTACAGCTCACGCCATTTTCTGCTCTTTCATTGTGGATAATGAACCCATCTTTGACATTTGCAAGCAAAACCTCCGATACCAGTCAGAAAAGGTCCATCGCCCAGATCCTGTCCTCTATTACTGCGTTAATGTGCTTTGTTGGTGGCCTAAACATAGACCTCACGGAGTTCCAGGTTAACCTGGTTCTGTACCCTTGCATCCACTTCCCACTGGTCCCTTACTCTCCTTCCAACTGAAAACGATTGTGCCATTGACCAACTAAAACCTAGTCTAAAGTCAGTAGCGCAGTATTTTTTTTCTATATATATATTTAAAGGGTGCGTTAGTAATATGTCCCTATGCGGGTGCACAACGTGCGTACACTGTTCTTTATTGCACACACAGAGATGTGCAGCAGCACACAAACATGCCAGATATTAAAAATGAATCCGTTTCATTTCAGAAGACACGTTCAGTCTTTGGTCTTGCAAATTCTGCCAATAATTCTGCTACTGCCAATAATTCTCGACATGCTGTTGTGAGCATGTAAGAAATACTGCTGCTGCACATATAACATACATGCAATAATTCTGCTACAGGGTGATCCATGTATGCTATATGCAGCAGAATTATCCAGGTGGAGCTGGGGAAGGTGGAGGGTTTCTGTAGTATGCTGCAACTGCTACAGCAATCACTAGTCATATATTTGAATGTTGAGCAGCAAGCTCATTGGCTACCAATACAGGAGAGAACCAATCAGCTGTGCCATGTGATAATGATGTCATTATGTCAGATTAAGTTTTAAATTGAGTTTCATGCCAGAACTTTTAATGGGGACCATTACACATGTAGGATTTTTAAATTTCACATCTATTATCTGAAAATAACCATGGATGGTTGTGGTTTCTATTTGCTTCAGACAACCTCTTTGTAAAGCTTTTATGAACCAATTCTGAAAACATAATGTAATGTTGACTAATTAGGGTTTTCTGCTTAACATTTCTTTGTGGTGTGTTTGGGGTGATGTGTGTGTTGTTGTTGTTGTTTTTCCTATGTCCCATAACAGCCTTGTAATGGACTTTATTGGAATCAGTCTAGCACAGTAGTTCAAACACTCACTAAACATCTATTTAAAAAGACTCTTTGACAGACTCTTGCCCTTCCCTTCACCCCATGTTTTTGATAAGAATAAACAATGGACTTTAACCTAATAGATATAATGCATGAGATATAAAAGATTAGATATAAAAACGAACAACCTGTTGATGACAAAATGTTTATTTATTTATTTATTTTATTTTTTTTGCAAAGACTTGCAAAAATCATGTAATATGATTCTGATTTTAGTATGAAGTGAGAGTGTATGTGTGTGTGTGTGTTTGTGTGTATTACAAATTTAATTCAGGGCAAATACTATATTGATGAATCTAGGGAAGAGCAGAAGACAAACCCAGAGAATAAAACAGCACCACAATTCTATTTCTTTTTTTTTTTTGAAAATGTTTTTTTTTTTTAAATATCATAAATATATGATATATGCAAATGTACTGCAGCTGTTATTTAGAAGACATTTATGGAATCACATATGAATATGACACCTAACACCAACACTGTTTTGTTATTCTCTCATATATGCCAAAAGGAAATGCTGACAGTGTAAACGGTCTGTTCACGAATGAGGTTTGTTTTCTGCACTTATGTGCACTTCCTTCTGAATGTACTGCTTTCTCAGCAAAAGCAAGGATCACTCCCAAGGATAACTGGTTGACAGTTTTGTCTGTTTTTATCCTCACAGGTTGTAGTGAAAATCCTATTCCACACGCAATGATGCACTTCAGTAAAGCTCTCTCTTAATGCTGTTAGAGTTGACAAGATACACTGATTCATACCACAACTAGCATTCTATTTCCAATAAATGTTTATGATTCAGTGTGTTCTATTCTGAAACCGATGTTGCTTTTGTAATTACACTTTGCATGTTATACTAACAGTGTAAAGCATTCCTCAGCCTAAAGCGATGTCTAGTGGTGAGACGTAAAAAAACAAGGCTGGCCCAGTTTTGAATGAAAGAAAGCAGAATATAAAAGCTGGAAATAAATGATCAACTTACAAAAACAAATCTATTAACAAACTTAAATCAAACTCTATTGTTAAAAAATTGTATTCATTTGCCTTTATTGAATGTCATGAGTCATTAAAGATTTATAAACACTAATTTTTTTATGATGTAATCACAGTGAATTAATTTAAAATAAAATATTTGTTTAAAGATAAAAAACATACACCTGGTACACTAAACAATGCATATTTCCTATTTTTGATACATTTTTTAAAAGGTCAACTATTTATAGTGTTCAAAAGCAAGTGAGCAACATAAAGGCCAAAACACTGAGTAAATTAAGTTCACATTCTTTGTGATCTGTATGGGAATAAGATTATCTCAAACACATAAACAGAAACACACACACTGGCATACAAGACATAACAGTGTTCATAAATAAATGGATATTCATGCAAGACTCCAGATGCTCTTCAGCAAATATTGTCATGTGCAACAAGCCCGTTTGCTCTTCATCCCCTCTTCATTATAGTCCTCCAAATGCAATACTGGCGACTCACTTTGGGAGCGTTTTTGAATGATGGACGGCAACACCAGATCAAAGAGTGTCTCAAACATAACATCTACATTAAATCCAGTCTTAGCACTTGTCTCGAAGCACATCTTCTCTGCTGGTGGACTGGTGCCCTCTAGTGCCTTATAGTGAATTATGCGGTTATACAGTGCTATGGCATCATCCTGACTCACCTGTTTGTGCAAGGGAAAGTCTGGAGGTGCGGGAAAAGATGGAAGGGGAAGCACACTAACCTCTTCTGCCCCGACTTCTTCTAGGGTCATAACGTGGGCTTGAGGGTCAGTGAGGTCTGCTTTGTTGCCCACAATGGCAAATATGCTGTCACTATTGGCTGAGTCAGTGAGAGAGAGGAAGCGATGTTCAAGCTCAACAAAGCTCTGCCAGTTTGTGACATCATACGTGAGAATGATGGCTTCAGCGCTACGACAATACATGGAGCCTAGACCATGGAACCGTTCACGACCTGATGACATAAAAAGCACAGAAATACAGAGATATTAAAGAGACATATAGACAAAGAAATATATACACTGCCGGAATCAGTAAGAGTTGTAATGTGGTTGTTTTTTAAAAATGTCTCTTATGCTCATCAAGGCTGTATTTATTTGATCAAAAATACAGAAAAAAGTAATATTGCAAAATATAAAATATAAATATAAAATAATGTTTTATATTTTAATATAATTTAAAATATAATTTATTCTTGCGATACAAAGCTGGATTTTCATCAGCCATTATTCCAGTCTTATGTGTCACATCACCTTCAGAAATCATTATAATATGCTGATTTACTATTAGAATAATCTATGTTGGCAACAGTTGTGCTATCAAATATTTTTTGGAACCTGGGATACTTTTTTCAGGATTCTTTAATGCATGAAAAGTAAACAGAATTTATTCAAAATATAAATCTTTTCTAACAACATAAGTCTCTTTTTAACCATTTTAAACACACACACACATATATATATATATAAAGGTAATATAAGATTTTTTTTATCAATGTTTTTAATGGTAGTCTTTTCTGCTCAACAACACAACACTGAGGTCAATCTATAGATTTAGCTACACTAACAATTAAATCAAATAATGTTTCTTTTTCAAAAAAGGTCATGATTTCTTCTTACTGTTTACAGAGTCATCGGAATTTTTTGAAAGAGTGCAGATTCAGCTGTGAAATTTCTGTTCCTCATAAATCTAGGTCAGGCTTAGGCAACGCCTGTCCTGGAGTGCCGATGACCGGCAGAGTTTAGTTCCAACTCTAATCAAACACACCTAAACAAGCTAATCAATGTCTTCAGGATTACTAGGGCTACAGGCAGGTGAGTTTTTTTTTTCAGGGTTGGAACTAAACTGTACATCAGCACTCCAGGATCGATGTTGCCTATCCTTGTAGAATCTAGGTGGCTTCACTTATGGTATCACTTTCATTCTATGGAAACAAGCCATGTGAAAATGTAAAATGATTGCAATATTAACAATTTGTGTGTTTCTCAGAAAAAAGAACATCATTTGTGCTTGGAAGTAAAGTAAATGATGACAGAACTTTCATTTTTGAACAAACTACCTCTTTACTATGTGCTTCACATTTCTGCATTTCAAATACTCTGAATTGCCTTAGAGTTGCATTGTACTGTAAGTTCATTACTGAAGTCATTACAAAGTACATGTGAAAATGGGTTGGCATAAAGGGTAGGGGTGGGCAATATTATCATAATGTTATTTCACAGTATTTAGATTTATTTCACAATGAAGCTATATTTGCTGATGTAGATTTCTTTCTTTTTTTGTATTGTATTGTATTATATTGTTTTGTTTTGTTTTATTTTTTGTTATTAAAATAAGAATAAAAAAAACAAATTACAAACAACAGGACAAATTAAACAAAGACACAGATTAAATAAATAGACAAATACACAAATGAAATAACTGGCATTTTTCAGCCACAGTAAGTTTATCACACAGTAATAAATGGGGTTTAAAAGGGGTTATAATAGGAGTCAGTAAAATGAGATGTGCGTGCAATAAGCAATATGCGAAAACGCACGTCCTGATTTTGCTGAGTTAGATGTGTTCCTGGGTCAACATATTTTGTTGACCCTGGAACAACATTTTAATTCAAAAATTTAATCTTGACCACATCCCTAACCCCTAAACCTAACCTTACCCATGAGTAATCCCTAAAATCAGAGGAAATAATAGAAGAATGACACTAATGTACAAGCACCAAACACTGATTGTAAGCATAAACTTCACAAAAACTATAAACAGTTTTTTAAAATCTGATTGGTTAATCACAATGTTGTTCCAGGGTCAACAAAGATGTAGTACTTGGTAAAATCAGGTTCTGCATGTGAAAACAACCTAAAAAAAAAAAAAATTAATGAGCTACAGCAACAGCTAACAATCTAATGTCACAGTGCAGCTAGTTCTTGATAGGATGTAAAGTCATTACTATCAGCTGAGTCCTACAGAAACGTGTTACCCTCACAGACTTGTTTAGATGAAGGCCAGAACAGTCAAATATCCTTTTGCTTTAATCTTTAACACGTCTTTAAAAAAATAGTTTGATGGAATATAACCTTTAGATCTGTTGCTTGCATTCAGCAAATGTGCACAAAGACATGCTTCCATCAATGACTGCTAGAATTCCAAGTCAAAATTTCCACATTTATTGCTAAAACTACCAAGATTGCAAAACACGAGACAACACGAGACACTGATGCAATATGTCAGAGTAATCCTTTCCCTTTTTTTGTTTCACCACTTACTGCTTTTGGAAACTTACAAAAGATTAAAAGTTATATAATAATCGCCATAAATATAGCTACATTTACTGCAGATCATGCTCAATTAGATTTATTTACATTAATTATTGTACGTGCCATAGAATCAGGCACGTTCAAACACTTACAAGACTAGGCTTGTCTCTTGATTTTAACACGTGGATTTAAGTCTTGTCCTAGTCTAAATATCATGTTCTAAATTTCACGAACTAGTGCTGTAATATATGCATACAGTGAATTTACCTATATTTATAGCGATTATTATTTACTCTCTCTAGGAACAATAACTGTACTTATCAATTAAATGTTTTCCATTAGGTTTCTGCATCTGATGCCTCTCCGATGTTGTATTGGCCTAAACTACGAAATTTCAACATTTGGATTGACATCAATCAGTCTTACCCGCTGTATCCCAGATAGAGATGTTGTACGGGCCCCACTGCTTCAAGAAGAACGCTCCGCCGATTGTGCTTAAAGATTCCTTAAAGCTTCCCTCTGTGTACCTGTGCAGCAGGGACGTTTTCCCTACATTCATGTCTCCCAAGATTACAATTTTAATATCAGGCTTTCTCATTCTCCCAGGAGCAGGCATGGGTTTAAGGTTGAAGACTCAGTGATTAAACGCCTCTCCGAATATCTCAAATTTATAGCCTTCCAACTCCGCGATCCATAACAAATACGCGCCGTCCAAGTTCCTTTGGTGGTTGTTACTTTTGGCTCGTATTACAGAAACACTTCAAGGAGAAGATCTCAGCAGATCTTCTGAGCTATTCAGGTAAGTTTAAATGGACTTGTTCGTGTCTAAACGTTAACATAAACTGTCCATGCAAAAGAGCATCAGTTCTCTGTTCCCACTTAAAGTTAATTTCTAGCAATGACGAAACAGGAAACTTAAGACCAATGGCACAATCCAAAAAAGTCCGGATTTAAACTTAAAATGTCGTCACACATATTAAAGAAAGGCGATTGGATTTAAAATAATAATAATAACAATTTGGATCTTATAAATAAATCTTTATTGTTCCCATCCTATTTATGTCTTATGGATTACATTACAGCAATGTCTAGATCCCAGACCTTTAATTTGCACCAGTTCATAATGAATATTATGACAGACTATTATTATATATATCTTTTATACTTACATGTTTTCTTTTTTTAATCTTTCCCATTTAAAAAGGAAACTTATGACAGAGGTCTTTGAAGAGCCTCTTCATAATGTCTTTAAATATCAAAAAACTAATCTTCCCACAAAAACACGTTGTGAAAAGAAACAGCCACTGCACACAAGTTTTCAACCAAACAAACATCAAATTGCTTTTAACACCTTAAAATCACCATATTACTTTAAGATCATCAGACAGTGGGGTTCAGTGGCAATCCTCTATATCAGAATTGTTGAGAAATGTTGTTTACTGACACAAATATAATACAAAAAGTCATTTAATAATAGGTTAAACTAAGAACAGAGTTGTTTTATTAACAGTTACAATCATTATCATCAGACGCCATGTGGTTGGTTATGATTACTGGTGGTGTTACAGCTTTAGTTGCACTATTAGAGCTAATCATTTTTGTGAGACTTTTCAGTTAAACTCTAACTTCATTGAAGAGAAGAAAAACTTGACAAAGAGTCACGGCTGAGATTCTACAAACAGCTTGTGTTCTAATAGATAAAGTTTGGTCCCAACTCAGTAAGTGGTTAATTCTTTCTTGCCTCTCCTCTTCTTGTTATTTCCCACGTGGAGTTTGTGCCTCTATCCTGAAAACAAAATCAAAATGAACAATTTAAACCACTGCGAGTCTTGCAATGTGCTTTGTCAGAAGGCGCTGAAGTTTAAGGGATATATACATTACGCAAAGGAAAACTGGCACTGCATGGGTAGATAAATAAAGTTTGGTGACTTAAGAAATCTCAGGAACTCTACATTTAAATGCTCTGCTACACTTACAGTTAGGCTAATAGGACAAAATATTACCTTAATGTGGACTCCAAGGGGTGCTAGATTGTTCCTTACGGCATCACAGGCCTTTAGCAAGGGCACTCTGTCCAGCTGTGGATGCCTTTTCTGAATTTCAGAGCCAGTCTGTGGATCTTGTGGAGCTTGATCTTCCACAGAAAGAGCAAATTTACGAACCTCACTCCGAAAATGCACCAACTCCTCCACCACATTATTTAAAACTCCAGAGGAATCATGGACTTCCTAAGGGAGACAGTAAAAAGGATTTAAAGTGTTGCAGTGATTTCATTTTAATAAAAAAAAAGGATGTCAGTGTCTACAAAGAAGAACATTTTTCGGTCATTTTGTCTGTGATATTTAAGAGGTTAATCTACAATAAAAACATACTTCAAGTTTTAAAGATTTAAACTCCCCAATTTTCTACCGTTATGAAACACCTAGATTTGAAATTGGGAGAATTGAGACATCATAGTTGTCCTCAACATGCCCCTTATTATTCATCATCCTTAATGTAATCAAGGATGAGTGTTCTAAACAACTTGTCTCCATCAATCACAAAAGCGATACTGCTGTTAAGTAAAGAAAGACCTTTTTTGGTGCAAAAGATTTTGCAAACTGTATGAACTAAACCCAAGAACAAAATAAAAATCTGAAACTGCATTTCATGATCATCATGACCTGTGATCGATGTAATATGTAAGGGCTCATTCTTTGTCACCAAATGGTTTACTGCTGTTTAGGCTTTAGTGAATCAAGCCAGTGATTAAACAATCAATTTCAGACTGTTCAGTAGCATGAGATCCATTTTTTAACTATATTGTGAATATTTTATATACATTGTCTATCAGTGATTTAATTTCTGCATTTTCGCCAAAACTTCTGTAACCCACTTTACACTGCTCAACGAGTATTCTGTTTTTACTATTAGTCAGGATGGAAAGTATTTATGAGATTGCAGAAATTGCGTTGCAATAAGGAGATCACTGCATCATTTGCTCAACAGACATGATGGTATTCATTGTAGTGGCTACACAACTGATCACATGCCACAAAAAAAAAAAAAATTCTCATGCTTGACTTGTGACAAAGAAAGAGGTTTGTTCTTGTGCAATGGTTGAGCTTCTGTTTACCATATGTTATGTGCTTTATGTATGTGCATTGATCAATGTTTATGTGTAATTAAAAGCTTACATTTAAATCATGTAAAGAGATTGAGTCACACTGTAAGCCTCGAGTTGATTCCATTACTTTTATGATTTCTTTTTGAAGAAAGTTTTGGTTGCGTAGACCTTCAAAGCATGGGCAAAAATTACGTGAGAATATTATGTTGTAAAGATAAATATGGCAAATTGTGTGCAGCTCATTTAGGGTGGTGTCTCGTCTAATACGGCAGTGTCCATCAGCAGTTCTGGGTATGGCTTGTGAAGTGTGACGTCACATTTTACGGATTCTGTGATTGGCGTGCTCTGAGACATTGCTTATAATACATAGGGATTTAAGAAAAAGGAGCTGGTGGATTTTTATCATTATAGGGTGGTTGTGTACACATTTATGTAAAAAACAACATGTAAAAGTGAATTTTGCATAATAGGTGCCCTTTAACTCACACTGAAAAGTAAAAAATTATTAAAGGGTTACTGTGTCAGCCGCACCACACGGATACGTTTTCTACATATATTTACACTTTGATTTGAACGAAAACAGCGTATCTGAAGTACGCAGTTTGCGTCCAGCAGATTGTCTCTAAAATGAAGGAGGCTAATTGTTGAATAAAATCGTTATTTTTTTTCTTTGCATACAAAAAGTATTCTCGTTGCTTCATAAAATTCAGATTGAACCACTGATGGCAGATTTTGACTATTATGACGATGTCTTTCATACTTTTTTGGGTCTTGACAGTGGTATTTACCTGTCAATGATGTTCATTTTGGGGTGGAGTAACCCTTTAAATGCCCATGAGAACTATTCAAAACAAATGCAATATAGAAACTGCAAAAATCATGACTACTGGAAAACCTGTATAATAATTCTGCACACCTGAGTATATTTTTCACTTCTCTTTTAAATTATTAAACACAAAATAAATAGGAGCTATTATGACTGATGTGGTTTGGAATTAGTAAAATGTGTTAGGAAAATATTATGACCAGAATATGATAAGGGGACCTCAGAGAACATTACAAAATAATAAAAAGGCAGTTCATGACCCCTTTAACACTAAAATACATAAATTAGTTTTAATGTTTGATCTCTCACCTTTCTGTCCAATAGATCAACTCCAAAAACACCCATGATTTCCCTGACATAGGACAGCATGGCCCCAAATACAGCAGGACTCCTCGGCCCATCAACCTTCAAACACAAAAAGACTTTAAATCTTTGACTAATAAATATAAAATATCTAGTTAAAAATGTACAATTAAGGATGTAGAATATTGTATAATGACAAAGAAAGTGAGGCCTCAGTGACCTACCCTCTGATGTTACCTTAGTAGCAGGCTGAAGCTGACAGTTGGCATGGTGAATGAGGCTCATAATGGCATCCACAGCTTTTGGGGTGTCAAAATCATCAGCGAGTGCTTTCCGAACACTGGACTGTGTAGCAGACAACCTTGACCAAACAAAGGCAGTGGAGACAAAAAGGAATTGGAGACCAAGACATTTTCATCATCAGCTCTTCTAGGCTGTGCTCACACAAGTCAAAGGTTTGGGAATTATACACGTATTCAGTATGAGATATGATTCTATAATTGTTCTGTTCATAAACTCACGCCCCTTTTCTATTCACATCATAGCTGTGAATAACACTTCTGATAGTGTATAAAGTAATGTCAAAGATGGTAACGTCCATAACAATGAAAAATTTTATCCCACTGACACAAGGTTACAAGTCAATCTGAGGGATGTACTTATTTGTAAAACCAGTGATTTTTTTTTATTTCTCAATGAGTGTAAGGCACATACAGACCACAAAACTGGATATAAATCCTTTGACATGACACACAGCTCATATATCAGTCTCGATTCGCTACCCTATTCATGTCATTCTGCTGTTCAAAACGTATATTACACCCTGAATGTGATCTGTCTTTACCTCTCCCAGAGAATGCTGTCCTCTATAGGTTGGCACTGTAAGTGGCCCTGCATGTAGGCCTGTGCATTGTGGCAGAAGGCAGAAATGGTGGACAGGGTAGATCGGGCTTCATTCATGCTAGCATCACTATAGTCGATTGCTGGAAAGTTTACAAGACGGCAGAGTAAATGTCTATCTGCTGCAAAACTGCAGAAGTATTACATTCAGTAGTCCCAGCATGTAACACATACCTGATCTGTATCTGGTCAGAAGGCAAAAAAGTCGAAACTCATTAGCAGTGTAAGATTCCAGAAAATCCTAGATTATGAAGAGAGTTACATTTAAAACATTTAATTATGTATTCATAATATAGAAGAATTTTACACACATATATATATATATATATATATATATATATATATATATATATATATTGGTATAACTTCTTACCTTTATAGTTACATAATTCTTCAAGGATTTTGACATCTTCTCTACACTTCCTTTCAAATGAAGGTGACCTTGAAATAAAAAGTTTATTACATTTTCTTCCAAGACCCTGCAACAATAAAACTACATTTTCACAGATCCTATTACACTGTGTGCCCTAAAATACTACTACCAATACTACTTAACCAAGAAGACAAAGGGCATTACCAGAGTGCAGGAAGTAGTTTCCCCATTGTTCACACTGATGATATGCCTCAGACTGGGCAATCTCATTCTCATGATGTGGGAAGGCAAGATCAATTCCTCCAGAGTGGATGTCTAACTGACTTCCAAACACTGAACTGCAGATAAGAGGAAGCAAGTGTTTATGGATGTTACCATTTCGTAATATAATTTGGCTTCATATTTTTTTTGATCTAAGATTTTATAATACATCCCACTATGGTATGATACATGTACATTTCTGTTGTCTTTAATAAATAGGCAATAATGCTACATCTGCTATCCATTTTTAGACATCCATTCCTCAACCATACCAAATGGGCTTGTCATTTTTTTTTTTTTTGTATACCTTTATCTGTGAAAGTATATTTGCATGGCTCCTCAGCAAAAAAATGCACACGCATGCATCGCGTTGAAGATATTTGATAAATTTCCTACAGTAAATATATCAAAACTTACATTTTGTTTAGTAATATGCATTGCTAACTTCATTTGGACAACTTTAAAGGCGATTTTCTCAGTATTTTGATTTTTTGCACCCTCAGATTGCAGATTTTCAAATAGTTGTATCTCGGCCAAATATTGTCCCTAACAAACCATACATCAATAGAAAACTTATTTATTCAGCTTTCAGGTGATGTATAAATCTCAGTTTCAAAAAACTGTCCCTTATGACTGGTTTTGTCGTGCAGGTTCACAAATGTACTATTGACATCCATTCAAAATCAGACACAACACTGAAGCAAAGCAAAACAAATGCCAACATACAGTGATATTTAGTTGGACACAGCAAATACCTAGCAATCGTAGAACATTCAATGTGCCACCCAGGTCTTCCTTGTCCCCACGGAGATTCCCAATGAGGTTCATGTGGTTTGGATGCTTTCCACAGAGCAAAATCCCTTGGATCTCTTTTATCCTGAGCCCCTAACATGCAAGAAAATACTTTTTTAACTCAACATTTTTAGGTTAGCTTCTACAACATTTTAATTTAGAAAAATGGACTTCTAGAGACATGGTATATATTATGATTTTAGTTCATTATAAAAGTTAGCCCAGAACATCATGAATGTGCAGTGGCACAACATGTGCTTAACGACTGAAGAAATTATCCACATTTACTGTTATTAAAGATGAAGACCTCCAAGAACAAAAAATTAATAACTTACCCATTTCCCCAACAATCCCTCCGAGGTTCACAAGCTTGCCATAGCGGTTACCAATTGACCGAGTGTCGAAGTAGACATTCCCTGGATCAACAAATAATTCTGGATGTTCAGTTTCATCTTCTATTCAATATTAGAGAAACTAAACTAAACAAGAAAGACTTGACCTGTCAACAAAATTGAGAGAGGCACCTTGACTGGTGACATAGGCACGTCCATTTCCAATAATACGCTCTATAAAAGCAACAATCTGGGGTATATTGTCTGTCACCCGCATGTATACAGATGGAGGAAGAACCTGGACAAATAAAGAAAGATCAGTCAAATGTGTGTAAATATTTTAGAAAAGATAAACACAAAACAAAAAAGTGGTGATTTACCCGCAGTGCTTGCATGTCCCTCTTAAACTCTTCCTCATGCATTCTTGACAGGACAGTGGGCGAGATGTTCTGCTACAAATAGTATAAAATAAAAACTTTCTATAAGTCTTAAAATTGCATATTTACATCCTTCCACTTAAACGACTAATCTTATATTTACTGAAACAGTATAATATATGCTAACACTTACCTCAAGGCTTCTTTGTATTATTTTGTCATCAATGTCAGTGATGACCATGACGTGGATGACATTAATTTCAAAAAGTCTGGATAAGATCCTTTGCAGAATGTCAAATCTGACATATGAGCTGCACGCAAGGAAGAAAAAAAGGGATGAATAAAGTAAAAATATAATATAATCTAACTACTTAATTCTTTGGAATCTGATTACATAATCCAGATTACATGTAATCAGTTAGTACAATAAAATGACTTACCAGCAAAAATTAAAATGGAAAATATTAATTAGACATTGTATTATCTTAATAATGCTAAAATAACACTGCAGGAATCTGTGCTTCTTTTAACGTTTTGTTCAAGTTATCAACAAGACAAACTTACCATGCATGACCGAGATGGGCATGATCATAAACAGTGGGTCCACAGCTATACCTGGAAGTGACAGAAGAATGTGTTATAGAAAGAAACTTCTACCCCGCTTCACAGACAAGACTTAAGCCTAGTCCAAGACTAAAATGTAAGTCTGAGCGGTTTCAACTGAAAGAAACTTGCAAAACTTTGTGTCAAGATGCACACCAGTAATGTTTTTTCTAAGGCATATTTATAAAAATTACTTAAATATCATAATTCAACTATGGCCTAATCCTGGTTTAGTCTAAGCCCTGTCTGTGAAATCAGGCCCTAATGTACATATAAGAAAATCTCAACTGACCTTATGGACCACTATGTGCCTTACCAGGTAGCAATTCTTTCTTGTGCCAAAACCAGAGGTTCTTTCTGCTTGGTAAGACTGTTATAAGTCTTCACACCGGTGTCAAACCCCACTGGTTTTATCCACTTTCTCTCCGTCCTGCTGCATATATTACGACTGGATAGCATTGACGTTTTTGTAACACCATTATGAATCCAATGCCTGATTCTAAAGCCAGAATTAAGCAGTCTTACATTTGTAATCAATGCTAAAGGAAGTCTCATTTTCAACTTACTAATGTTACTAATGTAATTTGTTTGTTATATTAATAATAAAGATGACGCATAACCTTGCCGATCAGCAGCTCTACGCATTTTAGCTTGTTTTCCGATTTAAATTAATGACATTTATAGTTTTACCCATTTGTTCATAGCCTAACGTCCGCGAGGTGTCTGCACGATCATTCTATTCACTGTCATCACATTGAAAGTTCAGTTACTGGTAAAGGTCCATAACTCTCAACACATTACCATACCAAACTGTCACATTGGCATACAGATCTCTGCTGTTTCGCAGTGGGATCTTCTTGTACTACTACTACTTGTTTAATGGCGACCAACTCTTTAGGAGCACTGTTGCCACCTACCGTACTGGACAGCGAACTGTAGGGTGCAACAGTGCTTCTGCGCCTAAGATGCATAATTGCAGAAAAAATTAAGCAACAGATTTTGTGTGACAATAAATCATACAAGTCGTTTATTTTGGGTTAAAATCTTATAAATGTATGAGGTGGCAAGGGGGCCTTTTACCCCACACACGGGGTAAAAGGCTCACCAGCATGGGGCAAAAAGAACACAGTATTGATTTAAATACTTTAGCTAAAATAATGTTTTCTTAATAATGTCTAAGTTAGTACTTGTTTAAAACAATCACTTTAGCAAAGTTTGTACTATTTTCTGCTCATTTTGAAAAATAAAAGAATTAGTGCTGTCAAAACAATTAATTGCATCCAAAATAAAAGTCTGTGTTTACATAATATTTGTGTGTGTGTGTGTGTATTGTGTATATTTATTGTGTATATAAACACACACACATACATGTAAATGTTTAAGAAATATTTACTTGTGTATATATATACAGTATATACATTTAAATTCATATTTATGTATGATTTATATTTAAATTTCTTAAATGTATACATGTATGTGGGTGTATTTATATATACATAATAAATATACACAGTACACACACATATTATGTAAACACAAACTTTTACTTTGGAAGCGATTAATCACGCTAAAGCACTAAAAAGAAATAATTTTTGTTCAATAAATATATTGTCATTAAAATATGTTAATATAAAAAATATTTTTTAAAATATAGAAACAAAATCATTTTAAAAAAAAGTAAAGAATCATTGAAGGAGATCCAATAATAAATTAATATAGATGTACAGTAGTAACAGCAAATTATATTTTATTATATGATATGATTAATAACAAGGTGATTATCGCTGAGATGGACACCCAACATAACTTATGATATTTAACATCTGAATCTAACCATGTCATGTCAACTATGTTGACTACCATTTGTATAACCACAGTTTTACTAAAATACCATTAGTTAAACTATGGGACTGCTCTGCTGATATATGTGAAGCTCAAACTCCACAATTTTTAGTCTGTCAAATTTCTTTCTACCTCTGCAGTGCCATTCACCACTGCATTCACCACTGCACAGATCAATTCAATTAAATTTAGCTAATTTTGATACTGCCTGATTATTCATTTCTTAAAGAGATTCATTGAATCATTGCTCTGAGGGCTGATTGTCTGTTAATTTTGAACTTTGGTTTCTAATACACGTTTCACTTGACAAGATGCTTTGGAAAATGTTACGTTTAGTGCGGACTCTGCCTTTTGGATTTCACAAGCCTGCTGTTGTAGTGGACATCTTCCATACACAGCGCTACACTCTCCCCCGCAACAGCAACACTTCAGCTCAGTTCTTTCTTGACATTTCCCATACTCCCATACATCATGCTCTACATTTTGCCATCATTAGGAGGGAGCTTCATGAACTGGACTGATTGTGTCAGATACAAGAAACATACAAAATGGGTCCCCAGCACCAGGAATAAAAAACAGTGATTTAAGGGCATCTGTTACGGACTGAATGAATGAATGAATGAATGATCGCATTTATATAGCGCTTTCATGGTGTATTGCTATACACCCAAAGCGCTTTACAATCATATGGGGGGATCTCTCCTCAACCACTACCAGTGTGCAGCATCCACGTGGATGATGCGACAGCAGCCACAGGACAACGGTGCCAGTGCACTCACCACACACCAGCTACAGGTGGAGGAGACAGAGTGATAGAACAAATTCAGTGAATGGGGATTATTAGGAGGCTATGATTGACAAAGACCAGAGGAGGGAATTTGGCCAGGACACCGGGGATACACCCTACTCTTTACAAGAATTGCCATGGGATTTGTAATGACCACAGAGAGTCAGGACCTCGGTTTAACGTCTCATCCGAATGACGGTGATTTTTACAGTATAGTGTCCCAATCACTACACTGGGGCATTAGGACTCACATAGACCACAGGTTGAGCACCCCCTGCTGGCCTCACTAACACCTCTTCCAACAGCAACCTAGTTTTCCCAGGAGGTCTCTCATCCAGGTACCATACCTGTCAAGTATCCCGTTTTGGTCACGTAATTTACCCTTCTTTCCCGCCGTCCTCCCGTATTAGTATTTTCCCGTAAATCCCCCCCCCCCAAAACTTGACAGGTATGCCAGGTACTGACCAGGCTCAGCCCTGCTTAGCTTCAGTGGACAACCAGTCTTGGGCTGCAGGGTAATATGGCTGTCAGAGGCGTGAGGCATGCGGATCCATCCGCAAGCTTTTATGGAAAGACATGGTCAAAACAGGCAAGGGTCGACACCAGCAAACAGATATAGACACGGCAAAACGAGAGAGTAATCTAGAGACAATCTAGTAATCTAGGCGTGGGTCAAACAACAGCGAACATAATCCTGAGGGCGAGGTCAACGAGTAATCTAAAAACATGAAATAATCCAGGCGAGGTGCAAACTATATCCAAACGGCAAGGCCTAAGGTAAATCCAAAATACACAAGCAAGAATCAGACCACAGAAAAGCAGACAAGACTAGACCATGACTACACAGGGAAAGTAGAACAGGCTCCGTAAAGTTGCTATCAACTAGAGTAGCAATATGTGCTCACAATACTCAGCAATCTGAAAAAGGAAGTCCAAGGCTAAATAGTGTGTTTGATTGGTTGCAGATGTGTATGTGTAATCAGTGCAATGGATGATGGGAAGTGTAGTCCGGGGTGACATGCAACGGTCTGTGTAGTGTGAGAGTCAATATACTGAGAGGGCGATATCTGGTGAAGAGTGAACAGAAGGCCACGGACCAGATTTGTGACAGCAACCCTGTAATTACACTTTTTTATATAACTTCAAGCAGCCAATGACTTCAGTTTTAGAAACCTTGCTTTTTGTTCTCATCATAATACTTAATCAAGACTCTTCCATTACGTAACTAAGCTGCCTCTTTCACTGTTTCAATTTCTTTTTCTGTCGCTTGTGATAATTTGACAGGATACATGTTTTGTTCTGCTTGTTTTACAAACATGATCATTACTTTGATTTCTCCTTCTTCCATTGCTCACCATTCCTTGCCTTATATTCTGGTTCTGTTTCTAAACATTTATTCATAATCAGACACATCACCCATGTTATTTCCCCTTTTATTTTTCTTTTATTGTACTTTTTGGAATTCCATATCATGATTCCATTTGTCAAATCATCTAAGTGATTTGACAAATGTCAGTGTCATGCTCAAGTGAAGCACCACTTCAGATTTTGGTCCTTTTTCAAAATTCTTGTACTGTATTCTATGGCATTGTGAAGTATTTTTATTTTTGAAGGTATTCCCGCTCACCTTACTCCCAAGCATACCTGGGCAAAGAGCAATGGGTGGATTCCAAAAAGCTTTCTTGTGCCCTTAAGGCACTTTGGATGGGCAATGCCATTTGTAGGGACTTGCCAAATCAAAGTGAACAACTAAATCCCTTCACGAAGGGCCCTTCCAAAAATCCATCAGTGAATGGAACATTCAAGGAAGTGATTTCCGTTTGAGATCACATGATCTTGGATTACAAATTCTCCCAATTCATATTGAAGCAAAATATAAGTAGAATAATGCATTCATCTTTATTTTGTAATACAAAATATTTTTGTCAGTGTTAGAAATATAAATTAAGAAGCTTGAAAGGTAGTGCGAGCAAGTTCACTTTGTAGGAAAATGTTCAATAGTAGCTACACTATAGCTGAATGTGATTACCTGCAGTAATCTAAAATAAGACACAATTAGACACTTTAATGAATAAATAATAATAAACATTTATTTGCAAAAACTGAAATAGTGCTGGAGGCCACAAACTCACACAGCATTGTTAAGCTAACATTTGGTTAGTCAGTCCCTCTGCTAATGGGAGTTTATAAATGCTTACACAACACTGTAATGCCCTACACAGCTCTGCCCTTTGAAGGGAGTAGAGGAGAAGTGTTAAATTCAGTTCCTGGAGGACCACTGTCCTGCAGAGTTTAGCTCAAAGCCTAATTAAACACAACTGAACCAACTAATCAAAGTCTTCAGAATTACTATAAACTTCCAGGCAGGTGTTTTGGAGGTTGGAGGAGCTACACTCTCTGCACTCTTAAAAATAAAGGTGCTTCACGATACCACAGAACCTTTTTTTGTCTAAATGGTTCCATTAAGAACCTTTAACATCTGAAGAACCTCACAAAAGTTTTTTTTTTTTTTTT
>JAHKKF010492355.1:0-11694 GCA_019740295.1 Labeo calbasu
ATTACAGTATAATTGAGAGCTACTAATTTTAACATTTATTAGACTAAAAATAACAACTTCTAATTTAAGTGAACTTCACACAATAACATAAACCCATTATTTACCTGCGCCTTTCAATAAGTAGAAAATATACAGAAATTGAAAAAACACTAAATGCTAAATTAAATATAGGTGAATCCTTAAAGCTACAAAAGTTTTGGATTGCCTCTTTTTCTTTTGATTAATAGACATCACAGCAGCTGGGTTGTTGTAAAGAAATTATGTTTTTTGAGGAAAAAATTTCAGCATTTTTCTCCATATAATGGACTGCTATGGTGCCCTGAGTTTGAACTTCCAAAATGCACCTTAAATGCGGCTTCAAACGATCCCAAATGCGGTTGTAATCCCAGTAAATCCCAGGAAGAAGGGTCTAATCTAGTGAAACAATCAGTTATTTTTATAAAAAATAATACAATTTAAAATCATCCTACTTTGCTGCAGAAGTACTGACCCAGTCTATGCAAAGTGAACATGCAAAGAAGATCAAACAGTTCTAACGAAAAAGGTAAAACAGCAATATAGGGCCATTTTGAAGCTGAGGGAGAACATGAGATGGGAGTTTTTCAACATACCCTAACTGTCATTAACTGGAAAAAGCAGTTCAGGAACAGTAAGATGAGACGAGCGTTTGAGATTAAAAAGTATATAAATTGTATTACTTTTATGAAAATAACTGATCGTTTCGCTAGATAAGACCCTTCTTCCTCGGCTGTGATCGTTTACATCTGCATTTGGGATCGTTTGAAGCCGCATTTAAACTGCATTTTTTAAGTTCAAACTCAGGGCACCATATCAGTCCATTATATGAAGGAAAATCCTGAAATGTTTTCCTCAAAAAACATAATTTCTTTATGACTGAAGAAAGAAAGTCATGAACATCTTGGATGACAAGGGGGTGAGTAAGTTATCTGTAAATCTTTGTTCTGGAAGTGGACTTCTCCTTTATAAGCTGCCGCTGAGAGTTGATTGCAATCAATAACAATTATGACCTGTCTTGACTGTCTAATGATTTGAAACTGAATCTACATTAGCTATTCATAAAACACCCTCTATCAGTGACTGCTTCTTTCTAGTTATTGGGTTACCACATGCTCAAAAGGTGTTAAAATGAAGCGATTTGAGAAACTGCCCCAGACAAATTAATATGCTGTGTTGACAAAATACAGCTCGAACCTTTTCCACCAATGTCACTGTTTAAACATTCCTTTACACTTCATTTACTTTCATTTTGACTTTGTAAGCACATTTGCACGCTCTTTCAGCCGCTGCAGCATCTGGTGCTGTAGTAAGCCACTCGATAAATGCATCCATACAACTTTGAGTTTTCTAATTATCGCCTCTCACTTCGAAGTCAACAGGAAATCAGAAATGACCCTATTTATTTTCTTAATACATGTTCTTGGGCTTACAGTGCGCTATTCATCAGCTGAAGTTATAAGAAACAAACATTTGTCTTTGTAGTCATCAATCAAAAACTTTATTTGCAATCATAAGAATTCATTTGCTTCCTACACTAAGCCGTGAATTTTCAACAGACCTTTTAGGTCGACGTCAAAGCATAAAGAATCAACAGAGGACAAGCTCGCCAACAAACCCGTCTTTGCTATTCACTTGGGTGCATTTAAGCTCCTCTCCTCACTGTTTGAAAAGGCCCGTGTAATCAACACCAGGAAGCTGGATAAGTAAAGCCAGCTTTCTACCGTTTCTTTTTGATGCATTAGCGATAGTAGCATTAGCATTTCAAGCTTCCTTATAGAAGAATGTGCCTAGGAACACGCCACGTACCCCCTTTAAACGCGAGCAAGCGCCTGATAGCTACCTATTAGGGATCAGAGGGGCTTTGATCTTCTAAGCAAAGCTATACAGCGCCCGGAATCCGGTCTCAAACCCTTTCTGCTACTGTAACCTAAATAAGCTGTAAAATTCAGCATGTTGTCAGCCTCTCATATCCACCCTCCAAGGCCGAAAGCGACTGTGTCATGTATTAGACATTATCTACAGTGCTAACGGCCTACTTGAAAGAGGAAATGTGCGAGAAATGATATTGATCGACTGCAGTAGTGGTGTAATCCAACGCTGGTGTCTAAATGAAGCATCGTGATTCTTCTCCAGTACTGTCTCAAATTGAGATGCGTGCTTTTAAAGAGCAGGGTATTCACTTAAACCTTTTATAAAGGGGTCAAGGTTTAGCTAGGTAGCATGACCTAGTTAGTCTCTGCTGATAGATGCCATAACAACACCATCTGGGGGCTTTTATGCTTTTTTTCTTCAATTCAAAATAGAACATAAAAAGAAAATTGCAAAAAGTGATATAATGTAAAAAATCTCATTCTCATTACTGAAATACAGAAAAAAACATTATAAAAAAAATTTTTTGTGTGTTACTTGAGCGGCAAATCAGCATATTAGAATGATTTTTGAAGCATTATAAGGCACTGAAGACTTCAGTAATGGTTGCTGAAAATGCAGCTTTGCCATCACAAGAATAAATAAAATTTTAAATAAAACATTTTAAAATATTTAAATAGAAAACAGTTTAAATTATTATTATTATTATTGTTGTTGTTATTTTTCGGGCTGTCAAATTGATTAATCTTGACTTGTCACATCCAAAATTTGATTTATATTATCTGATGTATTTTTTTTACTTATTACTCATATTTCATATATATGTATATATATAGTTATTATTTAGGATGTTATTAATTGTTATTAAACAATTTACATTATTTTATTTTTGTCATTTAAATGAATTTTAATTTCTGTATTTTTTACACTTATAATAACATTTTTTAGGGCTGTCAAATCGATTGATCGTGATTAATCATGATTAATCGTGATTAATCGCATTCAAAATAAAAGTTTGTTTTTATATATTTAATTTATATAATTAGATTTATATTATTTGATATATTTATTACTTATTACCACTTATATTTCTATATAAACACATGATGTAAATATAAACTTTTATTTTGGATGTGATTAATTGCGATTAATTGATTTGACAACTATAAGTATTTTACAGTATTACTGTACTTTTTATTCATAGAAACAACAATTTATTATTATTATCATTATTATTGTTGTTATTATCTATACATTTGTTTTATTTATTTATTCGTTTTACTTAAAGAAAAAAAACAATTTTTTGCAATTTCTAGCTTTTTACTGTATAATTTACATCAGCAATACAACCAGAAATTATGCTATAAAAGTCACCCGAATGCAAGCAAACAAACAAAAATGAAAAAATATATATTATTTACTGGCTGTATTCTATTCTGTGCTTTTCTATTCTATTGCAGTTGTTGGCAAAAACATTACACAATCATTTTGACCACCAAAAAATATTTTCACCTAGTGAACGATTTTTTTGTAGTACTCATATATACTAATTTCAGGTTTTCTATGAATGTCTATGTGTCCAGTCAGAGAAATGAGGGTAGCGACAAATATGTGATGAAACTTCTGGAACATGTAGACAGTCAGTAGGGAGTTGATGTCTCGGCTCACCTTTATCAGACGGAAAGCCTCAGGCGATGAGCAGACCACTCAGATGAGCAAAGGACTTAGGGATGTGAAACTCTCAACATGCAGCTTTTTTCACATTCCCAAAGGTCTGCTGTCCAGAGGGCAAACTGACAAGCAAAGAACAAGAAAACAGCAGAGGATCGATATCGGCATCACAAATAACGCCACTACGTATGCGGCGAGGTGTGAATGTCTGCGCAGAGCTTGAGGATCGCAGAAGGTGTGGACTAAATAAAAATCAAGAGCACAGCATCATGTTGCCATTTTTACCTGGAGAGACGGAGGTGGAAAACGAGAATACTCATGCCGAGAAGGGAGATGGAATTCTCTCTTGCCTCAGGGAACTGCCATTAACTCGCTGGGCTGTAATAGGCAGGCGGTCATGCTGCTGTTGCTAGGTGCTCACTTCTCCTCAGTTTGTGAGACCAAACCCCGACTCCATCTGTCCACTACTCTCAAATCCTCAAACAGGGTGAAATTGTGTTCTAGTAAAGGCAGAAATACAGATTTCCCTTGATAGTTTGTGAAGCTTGTTGATACCTTGCCTTGAGTACGTTGCTGTCTAAGCAGGGTCAGAAAGCGATCAGATTTCATCAAAAATATCTTAACATGTTTTGAAGATGAACAAAGGTCCTACGGGTTTGAAATGACATGAGTGTGAGTAATTAATGACAGAATTTTCATCCCTTTAAAACATCTATGCAAGAAAAAATAATCACCTTATTTGATATATTGTTTACCTCATTGTCTCTCAGCAGTTAAACTGAATGCAAAGTGATGCATTTCCATAGATTGGCAAAATATTGCTCAGATTTATTGTATACACACACTTGCATAGTGCACACATACACACAAGCCTTTCCTGCTGGCTCATTATGAGTGAAAATGGTGCCCTCACTCTCTTTCTCATTTGCTCTGCGGGTCCCCAGCTGATACATAATTGAATATACGATAACGAAGTTCGTGAGAAGGGCAAACAGTGACATCCACACGCCTAAAACTGAAGTCTCAGAAGGCCGGCAGTCTTCTCATGACTGCTTATTTAAAGGCTGCCAGTCAACACCTTAGGGATATTACTGCTGTTTGCTGCTATAAGCACATGACATAAACACATAAATCAAACACCATAAACATTAAAAAATTGTTAAAGGTGACATCGGATGCAAAATTCACTTTTGCATGGTGTGTGGATATAAATGTTTGCATACAAAATCCATTCACTACTTTTTTTTAATCCCCAAAAAGCCTAAACAGTCTCAATTATTAAGCGTTTTGATTTTCTGAGCAGGATGATGTCATACTGCTCAAGCCCCGCCCACGACCGTTGATGGACTGTTCCTAATTAGCATATTTCCGTCCTCAGCCAGTTGTATGCTGTGTTTTGTATTTGGATGTAAAATTGAACATAAGAGTCTTCAATTTCTCCCGACATCAGAGCCACTGAGGACTCGGCGGATTATGAAACAAAAATGATTTTGTTTTTGATGGTAATGCGCAACCAAATACATAAAAAACAGAAGAGGGGGTGGAGTGAGCAGTAGCTCATTATCATTTAAAGAGACATGCACCGAAACAAAGTTGTGAACACAGCTGTTTTTAACGATAAAAAGGGTGTTGTTTTACACAACCGCTGAGGAATTTTAACCAAAGTATGTTGCAGAAACTTCACGTAGACCCTAAAGAATCATAACAACTTGTAAAAAAATGACCCTTTTAAATGTTAACAATGTGCAGCTAATATATATTACACTTTATATACATACTATTTAAAAGTTTGGGATTAGTATGATTTTTAGAGGTTCAAGCGCATAGCGCTGAAACCCTATTGTAATTGTTAGAATGTTCAAGGATCACCGATCTCCACGTAAAAATGATCGTGCAGACCAAACCGTAAGTCTTAGAGACTTGAAACTTGGATGGATGGTAGTACCGCCGACAACAGCTGACCTGACGGGGGCGCTACAGTGATCAAAAGTACTAAATCACTCATAACTCCTAAAACGTCAGTGGCGGGCTCAAGTGTCTTATGTCATTGGAATCCTTGGCTTACGCCGGACAAAAGCCATGCATCAGATTCGATCGTGAGAAATTTTCGGGTATTTTGGATTTTTTGAAAAACCTACTTTTGCAAACTAGTCCTAGGTTTTCCACCCGATCAGAACCAAACCAGTGCAGGAAGATTCTCTGGAAAGTTAATTTATATAATTATAAAAGAAAAAATGTTGCACTTTCGACTCAATAAGTGACACCAAAACGCTCGAAAGGGGCAAGGCCACTTTTAGTAAAATGCCTATAGCTCCTGAACGGAATGAGGTATCTATGTAAGAGCTCAATCTGAGGTCACATAACAAAACTCTGGGAACTCAGCCACTTGGTGGCACTATAAAAGGGAAAAAAACATAAAAAACATAAGTACATTATGCGATTTTCTGCACATACACAATCATCATCATCATATGATAGAACTCCTCATTCTGGACTACTCTGCCTCTAGAACCACTGCTGTCAATCAAATAATTTGTTAAATGATTGAGAAGATGTAAAAAAACTACTTTTGCGAACTAATCCTAGGTTTTTACTCAATCTGGAAAACAACACTGCAGTACAATTCTCTGAACTCCGTAGGTCAATAATTATTAAAAAATGTTGAAATGTACACTTTGGGAAGCTATAACAGGGTCCTTTAAGAAAGGGGCTAAATCCTATAAAGCGTAAAGAAAAACTCAAAACTTCACAAAACCTGGTGAGCACATGCGACAGGTGATTCTAAACAAGCACGCAAAATTTTAAGGAGATCGGACCACAGCTGGCACTATATCAATCATAAACATTAAAAAAACATTATATTTCTATAATAAATTACCTGGTTTTGCCAAAAAATGCTTTTATAAATCATTGATTTAGGTGATTACAGGCTTGCTAAATAATGTCTTTTTTCACAAATGCCTTAATGCGCTCGAACCCGATAATTGCTGCTTGGAACTATATTTTTGTTTTATGCTCATCAAGGCTACATTTATTTGATCAAAAATACAGCAAAACAGTAATATTATGAAAAATTCTTACAATTTAAAATAATGCTTTTTCTATTTTAATAGACTTTAAAATATAATTTATTCCTGAGGTGGCTAAGCTGAATTGTCATCAGACATTACAATTCACTATTTCCACTAATATTTGTTGCAACCTGTGGTACTTTTTTCAGAATTCTTTGATGGATAAAAAAAATGCAGTGAACAGCATTTATGTAAAACAGAAATCTTTTGTAACAATGTCAGTGTAACATAATAAAAGTATTGATTTCTTTCAAAAAAAAAAAAAAAGTACTGAATTGTACTGAAAATTAAATTGTAATAATATTTCTTAATGTTACTGTTTTTACTGTGTTTTTGATGTATAAACACATGAAGAATAACCAGTGTTTCTAGTTAACTTTTACAGATTTTTGACAGTAATTTCTGCACTGATGTTTTGCAACAGCAACATCAGAAGTGCTCAGAAAACATGGTAATTTGAGTGTTAATGTGTCAAGTCTACAGCGCCATTGGCTCTCAGCTTTAGTAATTAAAGCATTCCCCCCACCGCCATCTACAAAATCAGCACAGCGCCGATAAACCGGCAGCCATCAGTGTGTCATTACACCACCAGCGAGATCAACTGGGAGCGTCGGATAGAGAAACTGATTTTTATGTCATTTCTCTTTGACCTCTGCTGTGACAGCTGTAAATCTAACTGTGAAATCAGGGAGAGAGTCAAGCGAGAGAAGGGTGGGGAAGTTTCGCAGGCGAGGGGAGAAGCTGGAAACTGTTTGACTGCTTGTATCGCTCAGAGACTGGCTGCAGCAGGGTGCCCTCTGGGTAATTGCCTTTCCCCTGGGCTCTCTATAATGGCTCTGCGGCTCTCCGTGCTTATATACGTGTGCAAAAACACACTTGCATAAACAGACACACAAGCACTTGTAACGGCAGCATTATTCACAGTTTTAATATAATACCGAGCGGATCAAGGACACGAAACAAAAACCAACAAGGGCAGACGGTGATAGGCGCAATGTTAATGAGGTTCACAGCAAGAATTACAGCTTACAAAACGCTCTCGGTAACTTGAAAAATCAGACAATTTAATCTAGACACAGCGTAGGCGGAAACCCAGGAAAATCAAAGCGCAGATGAAATCGGAAAGCAGCCCACCGGTTGTTTTCAATAGGATGAATTTGGATCCAATCTGCAAAAATGCACATGCTCGGCTCGGTCTAAGGTGGAGCCGGTCGGAAACGACAGACTGCCAGCGCTGGGCTAATTTGGTCTGATTGTGTGTTTTGCTTTCATCAAGTGCATTTTGCAAAGGCACTCAAAACACAAACACATTAGGAAACCTCTCGCGTATTATGAGCAAACTCTCCCTCTGAGTGCCAGGCCCGTAATTATCAACAATCAAAGATTACAATTGCCCATCTAATCTAGATATTATTTACGGGCGGCCATTAAGAGTTTTGCGGCGTAAACTTCACGTTTAATTGGCGATTGTTGATGACAGTTTGGGTATTTGTCTGTTCGATCAATCAGCGATTGGGCTTTAAACCAGACGAGGTCTCTCACTCCGCTAATGATATGTTACAAACCCGATTAACGCTATTAAAGTCACATTGGCTCAAGACAGGGGACACAATTATCTGAAGGTTTCAGGAAGAGGGACTTGGGAGTTGATCAAAATTTTGATGATGGCCCCTGATGGACACAGTCCATTGATTTTTTTTTTTCCTCAACTCATTTCACTTTTGCCAGAAGGAGCTGGACGTGATCTGAATGGCCACCTGATGCACACAAATCAAGCCCTCGGCACTGAAGAGATGACTTTGAAAGTGTCCTAATTTAACAGTCGAAGTCAAACTACTCTTAATTAGCTAAAACTAGCTGACTACATTGATGATATTTTAGAGGATAAAAAAAAAAAGATTTATAGCTAAGTAAATCATGAAATAAAGCTAAACAAATCGAATCAGATTATTTAATGTATTTCTACACTTAACAGTGTGAAATAAGTTTATTTTTCACTAATAAAGTTATTTAGTATAGATCTGGTAGAAAAAATGAGGATAGATAGATAGATGGATAGAAAGATAGAATACATTTAAGTTTATTTAATAAAGTAAATGTAAATAAATACTGCTATTTCCAGCTATGATTATTTATATAAATAAATTTAAATTTCTTTTTAAATTAAAAAAATGCATACATTCTATGATTAATATAGAGTAATAAGACTATAAACTTAAGACTATTTATCTGGTACAAAATGAGGATCAATAAATGAAATCTAAATAATTATAAATAATTAATAAATATACATTTATAGAAATGAATACAAATACATTATTATTATTATTATTGTTGTTGTTATTTAACCAATTTACATATAAAAGTACCAACGTATTACTTTATATAAAAGAAATTTAAATAAATACTACTATTTCAAGCTATGATTATATATTTAAATATATATATATATATATTTAATTAAACAATTTGTACATTCTATGATTAATACAGAGTAATAAACAAAGTTAAGACTGTTTTTCTGGTACAAAATGAGGATCAATTAAATATAAACTTAAGACTGTTTTTCTGGTAAACAAAAAGAAAAGAGGATCAATAAATGTACTCTAAATAATTATAAATAATTAATTAAATAATAATTAATATAATAATTAATAAATAATACAGGGTAATAAACATAAACTTAAGACTATTTATCCAGTAAAATACTATTATAGAAATGAATACAAACACATTATGATTATTATTACTGTTACCAATTTATATATAAAAAGTACAAATTTATCAATTTCTATAAAAGAAATTTAAAGTAAAATACTACTAAATAAATTACTTTTTTTTTTTTTTTTTATAAAATTAAGACTAGGGGACGACCAAAGTTTGGCGCCGATATTAACCATTTTAATAGTTATCGGTATCAGTCATTTTAAAAAATGATTTGCTGATAAAATAATTTAAAAGCACTTAAAGAAAGTTTTTGTTATTCTAAATTTTGACATTGATTTTTATTTTTTACACCAGACAAATATATTGGTTTACAATATCGATTATCAGTCTACTTGAACTGTAATAATCGGTATTGGCCCTGAAAAACAATATCACATCAATTATTATTATTATTATTATTATTATTAATAAATATAGTAGTAAAAGGTGTAGTTAAAACAGGTGGCAAAAGACTAAAAAGGCCTAGCAGCAAATAGTAGCATTTATTTCTTTTCAAAACTTGGAACTGGAATGAATCAGTGAATTGTTTTTGATAAATAAATCAGTTCACTAAAATGTTCACTTAAGTTGGAAGTCTGTGTGGCATTAACAGTGATTTGTTACACTACTTTTTGTGAAAAAACATACCATGTTACTTGTTCTGCTCAACTTGTTTGGGTGATGTGATCAGCAAACAACCTTATTTAGTTGTCAGACAACATATTCAGAGAGTTGAAGCCATCCGAATTCCCATTTTCGTACGAAAGAGTCAAAAAGCCTATACATTCCTTGTTCAATTTCCTATTTCCAACCTCGGTCTCTGGTGTTAATGACCTACGCTAGCAGCAAAACAGACTTGATAGATTTTAGGTTACTTGAGCTTGGCACAGTTTCCAGCAGCAAGTGAAACAGAATCCACATTCGACATCCTGTCGGCAGCCACCGGCGGCACTCCAGTCATTAGGAGCTGCATACTTTTCCCCGTCTTGCTGAAAAAAGTTGAGTGTTTAATGCTTCTTTCCACCTCTGAGTTTCCCCAGGAATGAGATTCATTAATTTGAGCCCAGTATGAAGTGATCGAGAGAGTCTCAGTCAGCCGGTCGCAGCTTTTTCTCCATCTCCACATTGGGTCTGTAATTGAATTCCTGCTCCTAACAGCGGGTACAGGGGTGTGTTAATGTGGTGTGTGCTGTGAGCTGAAATACACTGGAGTGTGTAAGATGTGTTATGGAAGAGCACAGAACTGACACCGCATGACGGATACAGAGGAGCAGAGAATATGGTCTCCTTTTTTCAGTGGGGTACAAATTCAGAGATCTGGTACAGAATGATTACGGATAATTAACTTCACAGGAGGATGACTTGTTATTTTTCCTAATGTTTTTTTGATGGAAAAGCGTTCTTACTCTTCAGATTTTTATAGAACATCCCACTAAGTTTCACCAGCACTGTACCTTCGCTTCCAGTGATCTGAAGACTGTCGTCATCTATTGACAGCTCCGTCACGCTCTGAGCCAGTCATTAGTGCTTGAGTTTTCAACCAGGAGTCTGTGGAAAAGATATATAACACCATGAGAATCCAGAACCAATGTTAACACTAAGAAATGCATTCATGAAACATAAATGACCAGTACCTGTGTATCGTAAAGATCTTAATTAGCTGCTTCAGGTGTGTTTGATTAAGGTTGGAGCTGAGCTTTGCAGAAAGGCAGGAAGGTCTCAGAAATACCCTCATCTAGGGTGTTAAAAAGACATCTTTGTACCTTATCTACCCCTAAAAGGTGCATATTAGTATCTTAGAGTAGTAACATGTACCCCTAAGGTACTACTGTGAATCTTTTAGGGGTACATAAGGTACAATTATGTCTTTTTGAGGGCACTGATGCAGTGACTAGTTGCTATACCCTGAAAGATACAATTTTTACATATTTTTAACATTTAAGTTGTATAATTTATATATTCATTGATGTAGAGTATCATAAACAAACATGAATTAAAAAAGAACAATAGTATATTTATAAACTAGCATATAATATTTTAATACAATATGCCACCGTTCAGGAGTTTGAGGTCAGTTAAAACATTTTTTTCAAGAAATTAATACATTTATTCCACAAATCTTGAAAAAAAGTAATACATTACATTCTATCTGATATTAAAATAGAAATAGTTATTTTAAATGGTAAAAGTACTGTAATATTTGTTATTTGTACTATTTTATATTTTTCTAAATAATTTCTGTATATATATATAATTTTTATATTATTTTATATTAATATATATATATATATATATATATATATGGAGCTGAGCTTTGCTAGAAATATATATATACATACATCATTTAATATAATTTTAT
>JAHKKF010492357.1:0-13452 GCA_019740295.1 Labeo calbasu
TATACAAATATATATATATATATATATATATATATATATATATATATATTACATATAAAATAACAAAATATAGAGTATGTTTATTGGTGCAGAAGAAAATAATTATTGAAGCAATAAATATCCATAAAATTTGAATATTTTTATTAAAATTATAAGTAGTTTTTAAATCCTAACATTTATACAAATTTATTATGATTAATAATAATAATAATAATAATAATAATAATAATAATAATAATACTTTTCCTACAAGTAGGACATAAATATGTTGTTATTCTATCTTTTCAGGTTTAATACTTACTGTTAGTGCGCAGAAAAGATGGTGGAAAGAAGCTGTCGTTCAAGAACGTGGGAAACGGCACGATTCGGACCATGTAGTCGGTCTCAAAGGCGAGACCAGCGAAGGGCTGTGAGCTCATCCTCTGTTGGAAAAAATGCGAAGTGGTGCCAAACAGATGAATATGAACATAAAAACTGTTTTTTCACTAAATTACATTTCTAATATAAACCATATCATACTTACAACGGTTTTATACGAGAAGTTAAGCTGTCGCGGATCCTTTAGGATCATGTGCTGGCACTGCTTTCCCTCAGGATTCTTGTCCTCCAGATACACTCTGAATCCTTTCACATGTTCAATACCTAACAGATCAAACAGATCACATGAAATAAAGAGGATTAGATGACTGCAGTGCACCTGTGCAAACGACCTACAAAATGGCTTTGCTAAATTAAGCAGTTCATATTTGCATTTTAATGTTACTCAAAATTTATTGCTACAAAAATGTAAATGTAGTCTTTTTTAGCCATATTTCACCTTTCTGATCTGCTACTGTACCTTTAAGATTCTCAATTAACTGGTGCAATTCACATTTATATAACAGATTAATTTATAAAAGACATTAAAAGTGACATTTTTGCATATTTTTTTTCTTTGAGTTGATTTATGATGTTAAAGTCAAGGTTTATTGCCCCAAAAATGTAAATGTACTCCTTTTTATGGCCATTTTTCACCCTTTCAGATATGAATAAACAGGTTGTTTTTGCTACTGTTCCTTTAAGATTCTCAGTTAACTAGTTCAATTCACATTTATATAACAGATCAATTCATAAAAAGCAATAAAAGTTACATTTTTGCATTTTTTTTTTTCTTTGAGTTAATTTATAATGTTAAAGTCAAGGTTTGTTGGCTCAAAAATGTAAACAAATTTTTTTTGGCCAGGGTTTTTGCTACTGTACCTTTAAGATTCTCTGTTAACTGGTGCAATTCATTTTTATAGCAGATCAGTTCATTAGAAGCAATAAAAGTTACATTTCTGCATTAAAACTTTTTTCTTTGAGTTGATTTATAATGTAAAGGTCAAGGTTTATTGGCTCAAAAATGTAAATGTAGTCTTTTTATAGCCATATTTCACCTTTCTGATCTGAATAAACAGGGTTTTTTTGCTACTGTACCTTTAAGATTCTCAGTTAACTAGTTCAATTCACATTTATATAACAGATCAATTCATAAAAAGCAATAAAAGCTACATTTTGTATTACATTTTTTTCTTTGAGTTAATTTATAATGTAAAGGTCAAGGTTTATTGGCTCAAAAATATAGATATAGTCTTTTTTTGGCCATTTCACCTTTCTGAACTGAATAAACAGGCTGTTTTTGCTACTGTACCTTTAAGATTCTCAGTTAACTGGTGCAGTTCACATTTATATAACAGATCAATTCATAAAAAGCATTAAAAGTTACATTTTTGGATCATTTTTTTTTTCTTTGAGTTCATTTATGATGTTAAAATCAAGGTTTACTGGCTTTAAAACGTAAGTGTAGTCTTTTTTTGGCCATATTTCACCTTTCTGATCTGAAAAAACAGGCTGTTCTTGCTACTGTACCTTTAAGATTCTCAGTTAACTTGTGCAACTCTTGGGTGAAGTGTTGAATATGCAAATGTGGGCAGTCATATGTTAATGAGCTCATGGTTATGTAAACAAAATCAGAACATACTCCTTTGCATCTCAGTTTTTAAAGCGTTTGAAACAACGGACAGCTGTGTCTGTGTGTCTACTTTCGGATGAAGTCTAACAGATGTGTGGGATGTGCACAGAACTTCCTGTAAACCTGCTTAAGTCCCGCCATAAACTTTCAGGATTGGAAACGGCATGAAAGTTTCAAAGCATGCAGCGTTTTTTAATCTTCCTTTCCTTCCCTGTTTCTTTTTTTATTAGCACCCCTGAAGACAGAGCGGACGGGAGCATGCGTGCCAGCGGAGCGTTCCCGTGCCCTTCAAAGTGTGCCAGCCTGCCTCCCTTTTAATTAGATTTCTGTCTTATCAGTTGCAGAGGGAAGAGGGGAGAAGAAAAGGCTCCCGCACACATTCCGTGTGGTTCCGATTACCGCGGCGGGGAGCGGCCTGATGGGACGGGTGTAACTCCACACCTCCGCCGGCCTACAGATAGCATCAAGAGAGAACCGCCCCATCACACAACCTTGAAAAACACCACTGAAGGTGGAAAAAAAAAAAAGCTGCGGAACTGGTTGTGCACTCTTGTTTTCCTCGCTTCCCTCAATGGGTCTTGGAGGGTTGCTTTTCTTTAAAGAGATTAAATTCGTAAATGCATTAGGTATTATGAACTAATAATGAAAAATATTCATTTTCTATGTTGTTTTTAGTTGATGCATGAAGAAAACTTAATTAAACACTTCTTTCACTAAACATAAATAAATCTGTCATTAAAACAAGTTATTGTAATATTCAAAGTATACATTTTTATATTTCAACAACAAACTGGAGTAAAAAAATAAATGTATCAGGAAAAAGTTGATGAAAGAACTTAATACATTTTTTTTTATTATTTAAAATTTAAATATTAATGTTTTAATGAGTGTTGATTAATAATAAATTTGATTAATTAGCTGAAACTTTATTTTTGGTGCATTAAAATATCTAAGGAAACAAATTAAATATTTCTAAATAAGTTTTGCTTTTTAAAAATAATTTACATTTACTATCATTTTAAAATTAAAATAATTTTTGGAATTTCAATGTCATTTTTTTAATGTCAATTTGACACCCAGCAGTTCCCTCACGAACCCCAGATTTTTCATGCAATCAAACATACTGTTTAAGGGCAAAACAAATTAAATTGTAATTAAATAAAATTAAATATTACAAATAAAAAGTCTTCTTAAGGCAGTTTAAATTATTAAATTAAATTAAATTAAATTAAATTAAATTAAATTAAATTAAATTAAATTAAATTAAATTAAATTAAATTAAATTAAATTTGCAATCCTTCATTTTTTTAATTCAATATAAAACACAAATATATTTTTTTATTTATTTTTAAATAATAAAAATATTAAATAAGTAATATTAAAAATATATATATGTGCTATATTTACATTTCAATTTTATAAAATGTTCTATTATATTAGATTACCTTATATTATATTATAAAAATTATATTAATTATTATTTTGTTTATTTGTTGAATTAGCTTTTATTTATTTTTTTATCCTTTTATAATAACATTAATATGCATGTCTAAAAATATTTTTAAAAATTAATATTAAATATTAAATATATAATATTAAAATATTCTTTTATTTTTACTATATATAGGCTATATTTAAATTCAAATTATATAAAATTATATTATATTAATATATTATTAAAATTATATAAAATTCTATTTTATTTATTTTTTTAATTAGCTTTTATTTTTAATATTTTAAGTTTTTTTTAAGTAATTTGGTTATTTTTTTTCTTTTTCCTTATTTAGGTTTTAAATAGTAAATAGCATGTGTGTGTATATATAACATATAACATAGTACAAAATATAATTAGTTTTGCTCTCAAACAGCATATCTGACTGCATTAAAAAAGACAAACGAAACGCCATAATTACGGAGCCATGTAATCATTTTGTATAGGAAGCACCATTCTAGGTTTGTTGTCAGAAACCAAAGGCTATTGCTTCACATGACAATGCAAAAATGCAAGTTTGAGATGTGAGAACTGATGAAGAGGAAATTTTTTCATGAAGAAAATCAGCATTCGATGAATATACGGCAGCACAAATGAGATTTGTGAAAGACTAAGTGAAAAATGACTTCAGTGACTTTTATGGTCTTTTTTGTCCTTTTTGGAGGTTAAAACATTTTGCTGGTCACAATATGGAAAAGTGTATCTTTAAGATCTTTTAGGGTGAGTAAATGATGCATATTTTTTGTGTGGACTGTCCCTTTAAGCTGAGTGCACAAGGAAAAGGCCCCACACCCAAGGCTTTCTTCTTTGAGTTTCTTTAATATACACCTGAGCTGTATCAAGTCCTGCCCCAGTCAAAAGGATTAACCTCGAGCGAACAACAGGCCACATTGTCCCGCTCGTCAGCCCAAAGCTCGCATTACCAAGTTCAATAGCGCCCTGGCAGACGGAAGCGAGGGACATCCCCGTCTTTCTCTCAACCACACACGCACACATTCCTCCCAGGACAAAAATCACAGCGCTGCTATGTGCCGATCTATTCCCGTCTCTTGGACGGATCCGTGGGACTGTCAGGGCCGAAGAATAATACGGCCCGGGAGGAGGGAACCTGCGGCTTTGATCAGGAAGAGCAGGAACTCTCTTTGAAGAGCCTTTTCTTTGAGCTCCTGTTCCATTCTCTCCAGGCTGGAGATGGACTGAGATAAATCACCCTCATGTGCAACCACCCGTGCAACACACATGCACTTTAAAATGCGCTTTGTTATGGGTTCCTGCACGCTAATGGAAAGCGCAGACACGCAGTCTGAAATCTCTGTTTTAGGACTGTTTGGGGACACAAACTCTTCCATCGACTGAACCACCAAGGGTTATTGATTTCAGTCGAGGGGAGTAACTGACTAAAAGTAGTGTCATAAATAACTGTATTTTAGGTTCACAGTAAGTCAGCCTTGCCATTAGGAATGTATTTTTGTGACAAGATTGTGTCACATTATATTGCATACACAAATATAGAGGAGAATACATAAATGTGAACAATTTTACTCTAAATGCAACTAATAAATGCATTTGCAAATAACATTTTATATAAAAATATATGCCAAAATTACACTAAATGCAACTAATAAGTGTAAAACTGATATATATGCAAAAAAAGAAAACATAATTAGTCTTTATTATCCCAAAAAAATTATTAAAAAATTTAAATAAAATATAAAAATGCAAAAAAAAAACTAATATATTACTATATAAATGTAATCTAACAAATTACAATGTATATGCTATATAAATATAATAATATAATAAATATAATAAATATATATGCAAAAAAAAAATATATATATATATTATCAGTCTTTACTATTAGACAAATTCACACTAAATGTGAAGAAAAAATAAAATATAAAAAACATTAATACATAGATATTTATAATGTAATAAACTACACTAAATGCAACTAATAAGTTAAAAAATAAACAAAAATATATATGCAAAAATACATATATAAATACGTAATATCTAATAAAAATTTAAATTAAATTTAAAATTAAATAAGCAAAAATGTGAAAAAAAATTACACTAAATGCAACTAATCAGTGCAAAAATAACAAACAATACATACTAAATTATTAATTAATAAAAATGATATATTATCAGTCTTTATTATCAGACAAATTCACACTAAATGCAACTACTAAATGAGCAAAAAATTGAAAAAAAATAATGTAAATAAAATATAAAACTGCAAAATACATTAATATATAGATGTATATAATCCAGCAAATTACACTAAATGCAACTAATAAGTGCATAAATAAATAAATAAATAAATAAAAATTATAAATTATTGATTAATAAATTGTACATTATCAGTCTTTATTATCAGACAAATTCACACTAAATGCAACTACTAAATCAGCAAAAAAGGTAAATATAATGTAAATAAAATAAAAAATGCAAACAACATTAATTTATAAATGTATATGATCTAACAAATTTCACTAAATGTAACTAATAAGTGCAAAAATAACAAATATATACAAAAATTATAAATTGTTAATAAAAAAAATAGCATTACCAGTCCTTATTATCAGACAAATGCATATTAAATGCAACTACTAAATAAGCCAAAAAAGTAATGTAAATATAATGCAATAAAACATATTAATATATAATGCAACTAATAAGTGCAAAAATAAATAAATAAATAAATATAGATACAAAACTTTTAAATTAATTGTCTTTATTATCAGACAAAGTCACATTAAATGCAACTACTAAATTAGCAAAAAAAGTGGAAAAAATATAAAGTAAATACAATATAAAAATGCAAAAAAACAAATTACACTAAATGCAACTAATAAATGCACAAATTACAAATTAAATATATAATTTAATAAAAATTGTACACTGTCAATCTTTATCTATCTACTATTTATGTAGATAAAATATAAAAATGCATAAAAATAAAATATAAACAATTACACTAAACGCTATTAATATATATATATATATATATATATATATATATAATATAATATAATATAATATATAATTTTTATGCATTTTTGTGTTTACATTGCATTTTTCACTTGCATTTAGTTTAATTTGTCTGTTAATAAAAAATGGTTTGCAATTTGCAAAATAAATAATATTTCTATATAAACTGGCTTTCATTTATGACAATTTATTTGCAACATTAACATCAAATTCTACTGTGACATTATTTTAGTGAAAATTAAGCACCAATTTTTGGCTTATTTAAATAAGAATAGTTTCTAATAAAAATGACTTTTTACAAAACAATTTGCTAAATAATATTTTTTTAAACTGTAAAGTATTTATGTATCAAAGTAGTGTGTGTGTATATATATATATATACACACACACTCACACACACACACACACATATACATATACATATATATACATACATACATATATACACACATATACACATAATAAATAAATAATAATAATATTTGCAAATATTAAAAGTTACAAATAATATATGCAAATGTGTATACACACACACACACACATATATATCCAGACCTGTCTTTTATCAGGTATTATCTGACAAATAACCAAAGCAACTAATATATAACTCTTGGCTGCATTTCATCTGAATCTGTTACTGTAACTGTACTGTCTTTGTGATTGTTATGGGTTTTTTTAGACAAATGATCTAATCTCTACTAGTGTTGTTAACTACTTCTGCAAAAGATAGACTGAAAACGGCCTGTCTCTTATCTACCAACAGATAGTCCCGCCCCATCGGGACTCCAGCGGGACAGAAGTTGAAATGTCGGGTGTTTGAAAGTCTTTTCTCCAACACAGCTGAGCAGAAAACCTACCGAGAGGACTGGCCATCCAGTGGACCACCACGGCCGCCTGGCTGTCACAAGACAGATGACTGTAGGTGATGTTGTTCACTTCATGGATGGCGTGTTTCCCCAGCGGATTCCAGTTCAGAGAGCAGTCTAATTGGGACAGAAAGAGCAGGAACACAAAGAGAGTGAGTGAGTGAAACAGAAAGACAGACAGTGTTTCCCAGTGAGAACATCGGTGAGATTCTTTGGCAAGCGGCGAGAGAAAATATGCAGCCATGCGAGGAGACGCTCCTTCCCTCCCCCTTCCTTCCTTCCCTCTTTCTTTCACTGCTTTCTTTCTCCAAGGCGGCTGCAGATAAGCAGGTATAGGAAGAGGAGCAGTCGTTTGTGTCTCTCACACCCCGCCGCTCTTTTTTACGCAATCCCTATTGTGATGCTAACGAGAATCAGGCCCGTTCCCGTTCGTAGTCACGCACAATGGCGAGGAGAAATCGGGATTAGCTACAGGATGAGAAACTTGACTTTTCAACGCTTAAGGGGCGGACAAGAGCTCAGGAAGCTTGACTGAAACAACATTTGGCATTAACAAGAGAATAAATGCCGTATTAAGCCGAGCAGAGAGAATCAATTAGGGTGAATTGCATAAAGAACATTCCCGGGTCATATTTCACACCAAAAATCACATTATAAAACATACACATGAAAGAATACATTGCTTAAAAGGGGGACAGTGTCATTTCTATGCATCTATCTTCACCAATTTGAACAATAATGACTGTTTCCAAACAGGTTATTTAAACTCTGCTTTCTAATGGCTGGCAAACAGAAATAGTCCCGCCCCAAACTCACGCCATTGGCTGAAACAATGTTGCTCAAATAATTTATTTTAATTAATAAATAATCTTATTTTCACACTTGTTGTTTTGGTTATTTTTTGCTTATTTAAATAAAAATAATTTTAATAATATAATAATATTTCCAAAACAACTTGCAATTTGCAAAATAAATAATATTTTTTAAATTGACTTTAATTTATGACAGTAAATTTCTACAGGACATTATTTTAATGACAATTAAGCACAATTTTTCATTTTGTTTAATTTTTGTTTATTTAAATAAAAATTACTTTTTCTAATAAAAATTGCAAAAATATATAACAAATTCGTGTTAAATAAATATGCAAAAGTATGTGAAAAAAATTATATATATATATATATATATATATATATATATATATATATATATATATATATATAAATGCATCAAAATGTTTTATTTAATTTTAGCTTATTTAAATAAAAATGACTTTTTCTAATCAAACAATCAATAATTTTGAAACAATAATTTTTCTAAAACAATTTCCAAAACAAATAATATATGTTTTTAAATGGACTTTAATTTATGACAATTTAAGACGGTTTTGCAATGTCAATAATATTACAAACACTATATTTAAAGAAAATTAAGCTTATATTTGGTGCTTATTTATATTGTGACATTATTTTAGAGAAAAATTTGCAATTTTTAATGTGTTTTTTTTTATTATTTATTTAAATAAAAATAATTTCTAATAAACATTACAGTAATTTTCCAAAACTATTTGCAAAATAATTAATAATTTTTTAATTGTAAAGTACTGATTCATTAACATTGTATGTGTACTGCCTTTTATTTTAGTTTATTTTAATTTATGCTGATTTAAATAGAAATATTTTAGTGAAAAAAAATGTTTTCCAACAATGCCAGTTATCATAATAAAAAATAATTAATAATATATTATTTAAATTGCAAATTGCTGATGCATTATAGTATGTAAACCACCTCTTTTTAATTTCTTAATTTTTTGTTTAATTTATTAATTTTTTGTTTATTTGTTGTTAATTTTTTACTGGATTTAATTACATTTTTAATTTAAAAATACTAATTTCCCAAACAATTATTTTTACCAGTAAATAAAGAAATATAATTTAAATTGTAGAGTATTGATGCATCAATCTACTAAGTGTACTGCCTTTTTTATTTTTATTAACACCGATTTGAAAAAAAGTTTACAAACAAAAATCATTATCATAATACAAATTATATAATGCTACATTATTAAAAGTAATTAAAGTATTGAATCAATTTATGTGTTTGTTAGTTTTTTGTTTGTAAAATATTTTTGATAAAAATAACTATTTTTTAATATCTATTTATATATGTAATTTTGTTTAATTTTACAGATGTACTGCTTTTGTTTAATTTTTTAATTGACATTTTTTTGTTTATTTTATTTAATTATTTGCTGTTGTTCATTTTTAGCTGGATTTAAATTTGTGATTTCAAAATAATTTTCCCAAACAATTCTTATTACCAATAAATAAAGATATATTTTTTAAACTGTAAAGTATTGTTTGCAACGTAATAAGTGTACTGCCTTTTTTATTTTTATTAATGCAGATTTTTTTTTAAATCTCATTATAATAATGCAAATTATATACTGCTATATTATTAAAATTAATTTTCAAAAAATAATAAATTATTTAATGAATATTCTTTGGTTTGTTTAATGTTTGCTCATTGAATAAAAATTACTTTTTAATAAAAAGAAACATTTTATCATATCTATTTATTTATTTGTTATATATGTGATTTTAATTAATTTTACGTTATCGCCTTTTGCTGATTTAAATACCATCCATTTTTAATAAAAACATACATTTTATTATATGTATTTATTTATTTACAATATATGTAATTTTTATTGCAATTAATCTTGTTTATGAGTGTGTATATAATAATATTATTATTATTATTATTATTATTATTATTATTATTATTAACAAGAATAAATAAATTTCACAAATAATTGGGAAAATATTTATTTATTTATTTTTACATCCATAAATCCGTTGATTTAGGGTTAAAACGTGGCATGTTTTCATCAGATCCACCCACTAACTGTATAATTACAGACAGGTCTGATTATAAAGTATCTTACTGTCATATCGAAATGTGACTCCAAGTTTGCGTCCGCTCTCATCAGCGCTGGACAACTGCGTTCCCTGCAGAGAAACACAACAGGAAGCAGTTTAGAAAATGGATGTGACATTACATAAATACAACATTAGAAGCTGACAGTAATGGCATCTAAGAGACAAACAGCAACTTGTGTAACAGGAATGTGAGTTCAAGCCTCAAAAAGCAGCAGCACTTCATGTGGTGACAGCCGAAGCACACAATCCCACAATTATAAGACTCCTGGCACTCAACAACACAGCGCTCGCTGCCAAAACACTAATATAACCCTTCAGTAACACACAATACGCCACCGGCTGACCCAGAATCAGCCGTGTGTATCTCAGGTGAGATAATGAAGGGTTCCGGCTGACTCCAGAGCAGCGTTTAAGGTGTATCAAAAGAAGTCAAAACAAATACGCTTGCGTGACAGAAGCAGACAGACGCTGCACGAGACTCGTGAGCTCTGTAATCAGCGTGCCAGATCGGGGCGGATGTGTAAAAACAAAAAGGAAGATACATAAAATAGGCATTATCATATAAAGCAAACATATTTCAGGAGAAAAGTCACAGGGTGAAGGATCCTCGCAGACGTGGAGCGACACTAAAGAGGCCTTGTTCTTGCGTGTATCGGCGATCTTATCGCCTTCCTCGTGTTATCTGGGATAAAGGAAGTCGTTTGACATGGAGGGACAGCACACAATTCACTCCCACCCAGGAGATGAGAGTTAACAAAACCTCAATAATAACATACTGGGATGGGAACATACTTTAAAGGGTGAAAAACAAAGCATAACAATGATCACAGGACTTCTCTAAATATAAATCTTAAAAAAAAAAAAAAAAAAAATGAAAAAAAGTAGACTTTATTTTTTAAATAATTTACATTTTTTTTAATTGACAAAAACATTAATAATAATAAAAGTAATAATTATTTTAATATACATATATATTTTTGTTATTTTTTATAATAATATTTTTTAATATATGTTATTTGATGTGGTTTGTCTGTTTTAGTGTTTATTTACTTTAGTATTATGTATATACTATTATAGCTTTTATTAATATTTTTAATTAGGTTTGCATTTTATTTATGTATTTATGTTTTGACCTAATTCCTTTTTTTATTTGAAAATAATGATCCAGATGTATTACAGTTAATGATAATAATAAAAAAAAATATTTATTTAAAAAAAATTAAATTAATATTTATTTAATTTTGTACTTAAACTTATTTTAGTTAGTTAACATTTTTATTTATTTATTTATTTATTTTAATTGTGTCAAATTATTTGTGCCTTTATTTTTTATATTACTATTTAGAATTGATTTATTTTTATTTTATTTTTGTTTTACGTTTTATTTATTTCCGTTTCTAATTTTTATTTGATTACATTTTTTATTAGATTAAAAACATAAACTAAATAAACATTATAATTTAAATTAGAAACTGGAAGTAAATAAAACGTAAAACAAAAATAAATAATTCTAAATAGTAATATAAGAAATTAAAAAAAAAAACCTTGGCAGCTAACTAAAATACATACAAGTACAAAAATGACTAACTGAAAATAAATAAAAATTAAAACAGAGCTGAAATTAATACATTTAGCCTAAATAGTAATATAAAAAAAAAAAAACAATAACAAACTGGAAATTAATAAAAATAAAAACAGAGCTGAAAATAAAAATAAATTCAGCTTATATAGTAATATTAAAAAAATAAATAAATATAAATAAACTGGAAATTAATAAAAATAAAAACAGAGCTGAAAATAAAAATCAATTCAGCCAAAATAGTAATATTTTTAAAAATAATAACAACAAACTGGAAATTAATAAAAATGAAAACAGCTGAAAAAAAAAAAAAATCAGCATAACATTTATTTTTTTATTTATTTACTAATTTTAGTCACTTTTTTAGGTGCTTTTTTATATACTACTTATTTAAATTAATTAGTTTTAGTTTTTTTTTTATTTAATTATTTCCAGTTAGTCCAGTTCGGACTTCAAAAAATATTTTTTACAGTGTATATGGGGCACAAAACCTATATTACACAGGGTTTATATTAGGATTCAATACAAAAAGTACTTCAAAGTAATTTTTTCAGACACTTTACCATGACAATACTCCATTTTTGGTCATTTACCATGTTCGTACATAAACAGTACAGTTCCCTTTTGGAAAAAAAATAAAGTTAGCCAATGATTTCCTATATTTTTACACTGTAAAATGAAAGCACTGTCAAAACAACACAAATAAATCTCATAAGTTGGATCAGAAACTGGATCAACACAACATGCACCTGTTTGTTTCACTCTGGGAAAGCAATTTTTTAATGCTGATCTGTTTTTATCCCGCTTTGGAGAATCTCTACTCCCCGTACCATCAGTTTTTTTTTCCAAACACATAAATCATCTAGAGTTTTCCTGCAAAACGCTCCACTGGAAACCTCAACAACCACATAACCAAAGATAAACATGACAGACGACTTCTCTGCTGCCAATCCAGTAAATGTTAATGATATTTTGCTTACATTAGAATAAACTATGCAGCTATTCAGCATGGGAAACCGTGGACTCGCTGATTTGCATAAATTGCTTGTGGGAAACTGCTGATTAAATGTGGTTTGTAATGGTGAGTGAACAGATCTGTGGGCTTCCTGAATGAAAATAGTCCAGCAAACAACCTAATTTAGCAAAAGCACTTATAATTACTGCAACCCCATCAGTGAGCTGCTACTAAAACGGTGTGAGTAAACGAGTCCAACATATGCGCAAGAGTAATCTGTCTTAATGACATCCTCTGCCCCATTTCCACAGGATGTGTACTGATGAGGGCATGACCTCTTGACCCCGGGTGTCTCGCTGACCCCGTACCTGGACCAGATGTACAACTACAAACACAGCGGGGTTATTCTAGTAAACTATTACAAACTATTACAAACATTTGTGTTACTTAAAATAAAGCAGAAAAAATTAAATATGAATAAATTATTTTACATAATAAAATTTACAAAAACTATAAGCTTACTTAAAAATTATTTTAAATGTTATAAATGTTATTTAAATGGTAAATGCTATTAAAAATATAACAGTATGTAAATAATATTTTAATAATACTAAAACAGAAAGACCACAGA
>JAHKKF010492358.1:0-23694 GCA_019740295.1 Labeo calbasu
GGTTACTTACCCATCTGTTAAGTTTAGCAAACACAAATATCTAAGTTGTTACTTAGTACAACTTAACATTTCAAGTTGACTAAACTTATTTTAGTTCACTCAACTTAAAATTTTAAGGTAGCAGGGTAACAAATTATTTTAAGCTGACTTAATAAATTGTGTTTTTCATTTTTTACAACGTACATGGCACAGGCTGATGGGTTGTTAACACAAACTGATTACATTCACAGCGTTAAAATACTTGGTACAAGCTGATTGGTTCAAGTTGCATTCGCAGCCAGCGAGCTTTCTGCTTTACATTTAAGTGGCCGGTTAGCATTCACTAGAGAATTTCACAGCGCTCTTTCAGAGTTCCTCTGAAATCCTCCACCTCCCCAGCTCCACCTGTATAGATCTGCTATGGGTTATTATTATACATGCTATTTATGCAGCAGCAGTACTGTATGTCTTAAATAGGGATGTGCTCAAATAGTGAACCCGTATTTGGAAAGGCACGGAAAATGGATAACGTGTTCTACGGAGCCACTAATGAGACATGGTTAGCTGCTTGCTAGCGATAGCCTGTTACATCACAGTATATACAATTTCATTTAATTCCACATAAACGGAGTACGGAGACATGACTGATAGGATGATGGTGAATGATTTTCTGATCCTGTGCACCACTGTAGTATACACAGAGTATATGTGATTGCGAAATCTCGAAAGTGAAAGTAAAAAGCGAACACATATTCAAAAGCGATTTCAATTAATAGCGGCTCCCTGATGCCCATAATTTATATACATTATTGTAACGAGTGGAGCGGGGCTGAGAGCTGTGGGAATGGAACAAGGCCGGTGGAGTGTAATGATAATGAGCGACACCTGCACCACTCACCGGTCTCGAGTCCCACAGAGGAGCTCCAGAAGGATAAAAGGAGGAGCGACGACAGTAGAAGAGGAGAGAGGACCAGGCCTGGACTTTGTTTTGTGTGCGGCTGCCGCTTTACTTTTGTGTTTATTTTATCATTAAAGTGCTTAAATGTTTGCTGGTTCCCGCCTCCTTCTTCCCGTTCTACGAACTGTGTTACAATTACAATTACTCAACGATATAATTGCAAGAAAAAGCACTGAAATATGTGATCCTGGAACAGAAAACCAGCCTTAAGTATCACAGGTATATTTGCAGCAATAGCCAAAAATACATTGTATGGGTCAAAATTATTGATTTTTCTTTTATGCCAAAAATCATTAGAATATTAAGCAAAGATCATGTTCCATGACGATATTTTGTACATTTTCGTACCATGAATATATCAAAACTTCATTTTTTATTAGTAATATGCATTGCTAAGAACTTAATTTGGACAACTTTAAAGGCGATTTCTCAATATTTAGATATTTACACACCCTCAGATTCTAGATTTTCAAATAGTAGTATCTCAGCCAAATACTGTTCTATCCTAACAAATGTAACTAACCATACATCAATGGAAAGCTTATTTATTCAGCTTTCGCATGATGTATAAATCTTACGACTGGTTTTGTGGTCCGGGTCACATTTTTTCCTCCCATCTCGTATTTATTCCCTTCAGGGGTTTCGTAGTTCATGTCATTTCCTTTCCAAACAAGATATTTGGATTCAGGCACATCCCTAGTCTTAAATACTAACAGCACACAGCAGATCTATTCCAACAAGACCAAATACATTAATACCATCATATCCATTACCATGCTAAAATCGTACAGAACTTGTCATGATAGAACTACTGTAATAGAATATAATAATACTCAAATAATACTCAGATATGACTACAGTGTAATGCTTGAGTCATTTTTGTGGTGCTTGCTTGCCCTTTAGGACATTATTTATTATAAGAAAAAAATTCTGAGAAACTGAATAGAGTTTCACTCTTTAAAAAAGTTCTTAGATTTTGGCGAAGCTAAATATATGAGTGTTAAAATTTCACTACAAAACCTTAATGATGGCATATGACACTTGAGTACTTTTATTTGTATTTTTGCAAACTTCCATCAGGAAATCCGACCATATCACTGTTAATTTTGGATTTAATGGATACATACTGAAATAAACAATCAATGCCAAAATAATTAACCAGTGGCAGATAAGAATCTACTGTACACAGCCACCATCCACTGCTTTTGGCTTTTTAGCTAGCACTGAAAAAATGTATTTGCTGAACATTTTTCCATGCCGTTTACCAAAGGTTTCACCTTTTCATTTTATTCGCGCTGACTTTGGCTCCAAAAAGATCGAATATATGCATTCCACATTTCATTTCGGGCTATGTGAAAACATCTCTAGACTGACGTTTTGATGCTGTTCTCACAGCAGGCCTTCAACCAGGCATCCTGAAAAGCAGGAAAAAGAACCCAAGAGCAGTTCTCTGGGAGAATCAGTAAGCTCTTTGCTGGCTCTGGCCTAGTCAGGGATAGAGTTTGGTTTGGTTTGAACTGCTCTCTACTTTGAGTCTTTGATTGAAGGCCATCAGAAAAGACTAACATTCCGGTCAGCATGGCCTCTCGCTGCCATGACTGGCTAGTCTGTGGCCTGACCGTTTGGAAAGCTGTGTACAATAACATTTTACTGAGTTCATAAACCTTTTGTGCATGTAAGAATCGCTCTCCTCCATAAATCTGAAGGTGTTTAAGGCACGGCTGTAAAGTTGATGCAGTGGGAAAGGGAAACGTATGAAGGGGCAAGACTCCAACGAGTCGCAAGCGGCCAGATGGATCCTGCCTGAAATAATACACTTATTCTTGATATTAATCAAAAATGAACATGGCTTTAGCTTTCACACATATTTCAAGTCAGGCAGACAGAGCAAATTGCCTAACGAATTGGATCTAGCTACTGAAAAGACATTTTGCAGGTACTTTTTTAGTATTCACAGGTGTGAGAAATGTATTAGAGCAAAAGTTTAATTTCTCTGGCTGTTTGAAAGTGTTAATGTCACTGTCCCATGATTAAAAAGCACCAACTGGGGTCATAAAGTCAGCCAACCCTATGAGGTTATTGGGTTTGACTTACTAATAGGATAGTAATAGTCCCTCAAAGAATTTTTCCTGACTCTTTCTTAAGCAATTACACCAGTGACGTCAAAACATCCTCTTTCCCCCCTTCTTATTGCTTTCAGTCACCCGAAAGCCTCATGTGGTTTTTAACTTGTTCATGCACAGTGTGTCACGCTGCTACAATACAGATTCTCATTGCACTTCCTCTCATCATGTGCCCATGTAACTCATAACACCTGTTTCCTCGATTTCACTCCTTCATGCACAAACTATCCTGTTCTGTAGCTGGTTAGCTGTGCAGCGTGTGTGTGTGTTTTACTTACGATGCAGTCTCTGTGGGGGCACCGAAGCTCATCCCTTACACCCCAAAGTTTGAGACCCCATTGAGACCCATTTATGAACCAGTGTGAGTCATCCTACTCCAGCCTGCCGGATATGCCGTCCCCTTATTGAAGTCCACTGCAAGACACACACATATCTGCATCTGATCATCTGCAGATGTTATGATCACAGAAGAATGAGAATGAATCATGCAACGGTTTGGAATGAAATGTAAGATGAAGAGTTCCAACCAGAAACCAAAATAAAGCTTTTGCTGCTAAATAAACTGAGAATTATTTAAATTATTTTTCTACCATACAAACACAGAACTGAGATGAAATGTTCTATATTAATGCATCAAGTTCCAAAATAAAATATAATGGCAAAAGAAACATTCTGATTATTATTACCATTAATAAATGTAACTCTATGAACATTCAGGTATTTTATCACATTGCAGTAGCATGCACAATATGATACTCAATGTTAAGCAATGGTTTATATTACTAAACATTAGATGTAAACATGCACGTTTATAAATATATTATCACATCAGTGGATAACATGGCCAGTTTAAATGTCACATTCTTCATTGCTCAGCATAAAATGATCACATGAAAGAGCCCTGCTGCCTGGGACGGCAAATCTATACATTGATCTGCATATATAATGCAACGTATAATAAGTCAACAGTCAGTCCTTAGACCAAATCCTTACTTTACAATCGGTCTTCTTTGTGTCCACTATTTAACAGACCTGTCTACTTACACTAGCCGCTTCTGGCATATTTCAGTATCCATTAATAATATGTTGAAATAAAATATCAAGAATAAAAACATCTACGTCCCTTTCCACCGACAGGATGCCGAAAGAAGGAACTGTTCCGCGTGTTACCACAACAGAAAATACAACATTAGGCCTATATTTGGTGTTTTTTGTACTGCTAGTGTTAAGATAACTGATACTCGGTAAGAAAATGTCTTTACCTGCTGCACATGGAGGTAAACCTATTTAAGACCCTTCATCGATTTAAAACGATGGGGTACAGTTACAGGTTGGTTTCGTTCGACGGTAGGCAACTGAACGGCGAATATTCACTTCAGCTAGCTCTCTATAAAGCGCGTTCGCGTTACTATTTACGGAGTTACAGTGGATAAACAGACTGTACTGAATTTAGAACGTGAAATGAGCGAATCACGAAACGACTCTGCAAATGATTCAGCGAGTGAATGAGTAGCCCTTAGTTCAGAACGTGAAATGAGCGAATCACGAAACGACTCAACGACTCAATGACTCAAATGTGCAAAATGCAAACTGATTCATACACTGCAAATGATTCCGTTAGTGAACAAGCAGGCTGAATTCAGACCATCAAAACATTTGTGAATCGCGAACCGATTCATACGCTGCAAATGATTCAGTGAGTGAATGAGCTGTCCTGAATTCAGAACGTGAAATGAACAAATCACAAACTCATTCATATGCTGCAAATGATTCACTGAGTAAAAGAGCTGTCCTGAATTTGTCAGATGTGCAAAATGCAAACTGATTCATACACTGCAAATGATTCCGTGAGTGAACAAGCTGTCCTGAATTCAGACCGTGGTGAAATATGTGAACTGCAAACCGATTCATACACATGCAAATGATACAGTGATTAAATGAGCTGTCTTGAATTCAGATCGAGAACTGTAAGAATTGTGAACTGATTCATACGCTGTGAATGATTCAGTGAGTGAAAGAGCTGTCCTGAATTCAGACAGACTGTGAAAGGTTTGAAACACAAACCAATTTATATGCTGCAAATGATCCAGTGAGTGAACAAGCTGTCCTGAAGTCAGACCATGATATGTGCGAATAGCGAACCGATTACACTTCAGATGATTAAGTGAGTACGTTTCCTTAATTCAGACTGTCACAAAATGTGCGATTCGTGAACCAATTCATACGCTGCAAATGATTCAGTGAGTAAACGAACTGTCCTGAATTCAGACAGACCGTGAAATGTGCGAATCATAATCCTATACACTGCACATGATTCAGAGTGAACAAGCTGTCCTGATTTCAGAAGGTAAAATTTGTGAATCACGAAAAGATTAATATGCTGCAAATAATTCAGTGTGTGAATGAGCTGTCCTGAATCCAGAGAGACCATGAAATGTGCAAATCGTGAACACAAATTTGGCAAAAACAGAAAATAGACTACCTGATACACGACAAGATTGCTGACATATCCAGAAACACATGATTTTTTTTTTTTTATTATAGCCTATATTATAGCCTATATTGTAGATATATATTTTATTTGTTATTTAATATTAAATTAGGCCTACTTGATATAGTGTTTTTAAATCTGGCAAGCAAAGACTGCAATGCCCTATGTTTATGTAACAATGTCAGTTAACTTACATCATCTTTCAGTTCTCACGTCACTGGAAACAGTAGGTTCTCATCCCTCGGCCAAGAAGTACCAGCTCCGGCGTGAAAACCAGCACCATTCTGGTGGAAAAGGGGGTAATAAAGCCCTGCAAGCATTACGCTCTTGGAATTTAGAAGCATGAGGTATGCGTTTGAAGTGATATTCCATGGATTAAAAAGTGCCTTTCAGTTAAATAACGAAAAGAAGATGGAATCTACTGCTCCAAAACCTCACTTGGAAGAGATATGGCAGAACAACCTCAAGATTCCTCTGCACTATTAAAAGTGAGGTGCAGATATGTGCTGCCTCTGCATGAATGTCCATAAATAGTGGAATACAAGCCAGGTCAAATGGTAACTGAGAACAGGTGTGGTTTTGATAGTCCATCAACTGTTCGTTAAATTATTAAAATAATTAAATGTTATATTTTTATAATATGAGAGAAAAAAGGAGTGCGATGAGTGAGTACTGAATGAGAAATAATATTCAAATTGCCATCCCACCTGTTGCAGGCAAGATTGTGTCCTAAACTTCACGCTCTTTCACCTCTATCTGAAACCCTGTTGTAAATGTTAGAATGGTCACAGATCAGTGATCTCCATGTAAAACTGATTGTGCAGGCCAAACCGTAAGTCATAGAGACTTGAAACTTGGAGGGATGGTAGTACTCACACCGCCTACAACATGACCAAGACTCGCCCCAATCAGCGCTACAGCGATCAAAAGTACGAAATTGCTCATAACTCCTAAACCATCAGTCGCAGGCTCAAGTGTTTTATGTCGTTGGAATCCTTGGCTCAAAATGCAAAACGCACGCCTCAGATTCGGGGTATTCTACTTTTGCAAACGATTCCTCAGTTTTTCGCCCGAACCAAACCAGTGCAGAAAGATTCTCTGGAGAGTGAATATCAATAATTATCAAAAAAAAGTTGAAATTTTGACTCGCCAAGGGGTGCCAAAACATTTGAAAGGGGCAGGGCCACTTTCAGTAAAATGCCTATTACTCCTGAACAGAATGACATATATCTGCCAAACTCAGAACACTTATGTTAGAGCTCAGTCTGGTCACAGAAAAAAAATTGCAGAGCTTGGCCACTTGGTGGCGCTATAAGAGGGAAAAACATAAAAATGGCTATAACCGTTTGTCTTATCAACATGGAAATTGGTGTGCACGGTCTTGATCTAAAGTGCCACAAGAGTCTACAAGCACATTTGCTTATCTCAAAAAAAAAAAAAAAAAAAAAAAAAAAACAATAAATTTTGGGCACCTGTTACAAAAGATTAACGGAGGCCCCAAAGTTCTGGGAGAAATTTCAAAGAAATCAGCCACTGGGGGCGATATCGCATTTTTCAAGAGCATTAACGATTGTATGTCACACACTATTTGTATCATACATAGGACAACTTTGCCTCTAGAACCACTGCTGTCAATCAGATCGTTTGTTAAATGATTGAGATGTAAAAAAAAAACTACTTTTATGAACTAGTCTTGGTTTTTTTGCTCAAAACACTGCAGTATAATTCTTTAGACTCTCTAGATCAATAATTATCAAAAATGTTGAAATGTACCCTTTAGGGTAGTTTAGAAAAGGGGCCTGTCCAAATCACCCCAATCCTATAAAGCCAAAAGGAAAACTCAAAACTAAAGCATGCAAAGTTTTAAGGAGATCAGACCACAGCTAGCACTATAGCAGTCATAAATGTTAATTTCTATGGTAAATTACCTGGATTTGCCAAAAATGCTTTTTAATTGATTTTGAATTTTGGGCATCTGTTACACACGATTAACGGAGGCCCCGAAGTTCTGGGAGAAATTTGAAAATTTTGAATCATTGATATAGGTGGTTACAGGCTAGCTAAACAATGTCTTTTTCATATGTGCTTACGTGCCTTAAAGTGCTTGAACCCTGGTAATCGCTGCTTGCAATTATCTTTTTTTTAATTATTTTTTTGAAATGTGAAAATTTCCTAAAATAAATATTGTTTTCATTTTGTGTTCAAAGGAAGAAAGTAATTAATACAGCTACAGCCACAGGGAGCATAAATGATGATAGAATTATTTTTTAAATTTTTATTTAAAAAAAAAAAAATATATATATATATATATTTTTTTTTTTTTTTGTGTGTGTGTGTGTGTGTGTGTGTGAACTATGCTTTTAAAGTCATCTGTTGAGTAAGATCAGACTGCAGTTATGTAGTTACTTGGCATCACTGCACAATGAAGAACTAAAAAAACATTGACGACAAGCGATTTGGCGATTGTGTGAACTTTAATTTAACCTTAGCAGGAATTGCATCTGTAATTGATTATTAATGAAAACTCCAACCACATTGACAGCATGAAAGCAGCAGAAGAACAACATGTCAAAAAATAACTGATGCGAATAACATTCCAGGATGGCCTTGGATTTCCCACAACCCAGGAAAGCTGTTCCCATCTCTTTATTAAGTTGGAAATAAGAGAGCAGTTTAAGTGGACACAGAGAGCTGGCATTTCATTGCATTACTTCCAGAACATCATGTGATTGTTCAGGAAGGTGCAGTAGGCTATTGGCACCGTTAAGCTACCGAACTATTAAAGGGGTCCTGTCATATTTTTTATTATTATACATTTTTTTCTCTCTGAGGTCCACTCATAATTTAAGCTTTTTTGTGCCAAAAATAATATTAATTCAGTTTTTTATAAGCTCAATTTTCCACACATATCTACCCTTTCTGTAACCCTTAAAATTTAATGTTCTGTTTTATTTTTTGTTGCTGCTGTGCTGTGTGTGAATGCATACAGTACATCCAGAAATATTCATATTTTCCACAAAAATATTACGCAGCCTAGCTGTAAGAAAGGTTTCTTGATCACCAAATATCACACTATAAAAATGACTTTTCAAAGTCATAAATAAAGCGAAGATTATTTTTTACAGGTAAATACTATTTCAGTTTTCTTTTTATTTTTTTTTTTGTTTTATTTTAAATTTTAAAACAGTTTAATAATATTTCACAATATTACTGATTTTACTGTATTTAAATAAATGTAGCCTTGCCAAGCATAAGAGACTTCTTTCAAACGTAATAAATAATATATAAATATTTATAATGTACATTATAGCTTTTTTGGATAAAAAAGCTAAATGCAATAAAGAAATTACATTTAATATTTTTTTAACTACCCACCCACTGCTATGAAGACAGAAGAGACTTGTTCATTTGATTTTGATGCTCAGATGGCAGTAAAGCTGGACTTATTAACTTTTCCTTCCCTCTTACGTCAGCGCCGCATCCCATCATAGTGTCAGAGTGAAAAAGTCACCGTGCACCGCAGATGCCTGGCTGGTGACATCAACTCAAGTCTGAAATTGCTGCTGAAACCACGTCTTAGCCATAGTAGGGTGGTGTATATAGCCAGGCAGCATCAAGTGTTAAGACAAGCAGAGTGAAATATGCCAGCACTTGATCTGTCAGAGGTGAAGAATGGCAGGGCTGTCTACAGGACATTGTGGGTTATGGAGCCAGGCTCATTAATCTCGTCTGACTGCTCCGTGCGCTGAGCCAGGGTCAGTGTGTGATCTTACCCCAGCACACATGCAGCAGGGATGGGCTTCACTGTAGCAGCAAGCCCCTATCCTTCTTCTACATTCCCATACCAGCCGACCCCAAAACATCCCATTCCCCCAGCCCAAAAATGCTCTGGCAACTGGATTTTTCTTCAGATCAAAATCAAAGAGTACATATGGAGCTAACTTCACAGTCCAAGTTTCTAGAATCACCTCTTGGCCTTGTATTACAGTAGAGCAGCATAGAGGTGTTCTTAAAAGGCATATTCTAGAATGCCCCGGGGTTATTATAGTTTTGAAAATATCACAATTTTTTTGTCTATTTTATATAATAAAATATAAAATATTTCAGCGTAGCACTGAAATCCTATTGTAATAGTTAGAATGGTCACGGATCAGCGATCTCCACGTAAAACTGATTGTAGCAGATCAAACCGTAAGTTGTAGAGACTTGAAACTTGAATGGTAGTACTCACACCGCCAACAACATGACCCACAATGAGATATCTTTGCCAAACTCAGAAGACCTATGTAAAAAATTGCTCAATCTGAGGTCACAGGGAAAAAAAAATCACAGAGCTTTGTCAATTGGTGAAGCTATAAGAGGAAAAAAAAACATAAAAATGGCTATAACTGTCCAACCATTTGTCCTATCAACATGACAATCGGTGTGCACGGTCTTGGTCCAAAGTGCCACAGGTGTATACAAGGATATTTGTGTATCTCAAGAAACACGGCTGCCATTGGCGGACGAATTTTGAGCACCTGTTAAACAAGGTTAACGAAGGACGATCAGGACGAAACTCGATGGGTCTGTTCGACTCACGGCCCCAAAGATCTAGAAGAAATCGGCCCTGGGGGGCGATATTGTATTTTTCAAGGGCGTAAACGAATGTACGTTGTGCGATATTCACATCATGCGATAGAACTCCTCATTCCGGACAACTCTAGTTGGACAACCAGACAACCTCTAAAACCACAGCTGTCAATCAAATCGTTTGTTAAATGATTGAGATGTAAAAAAAACTACTTTTGCAAACCTGTCCTAGGTTTTTGGCTCAATCTGGAAAGAAAAACACTGCAGTACAATTTTCTGGACTCTCTAGGCCAATAATTATCAAAAAAAATCTTGAAATTTACCCTTTGGAAAGCTGTCACAGCCTGTCCAAGTTTACCCCAAATCCTATAAAGCCTAAAAGAAAACTCAAAATTTCACGAAACCTCCTGAGCACATGCGATAGGTGATTCTAAACAAGCATGCAAAGTTTTAAGGACCACAGCTGGTTGCTATAACAGTCATAATCGTTAAAAAAGCCCCATAATATTTCTATGGTAAATTACCTGGATTTGCCAAAAATGCTTTTTTAAATCATTGATTTGATTTGGCTTGCTAAATAATGTCTTTTTGCGTATGTGCTTAAATGCCTTAAAGAGCTTGAACCCTGGTAATCACTGCTTGCAGCTATGTTATTATATTGTAATTTTTATAGCTTTTAGTTTTGCCAATTCATTTTGTTTTTCAGTTTTAGTTATTTTGGAAGGAAAACAATTACTTTTATGTAAAACAAGACTGTTCACATTAACACTATTAAAAATAAAAGATAAAAAATTAAAGGGATAGTTCACCCAAAAAAGAAAATTCTGTCATTAATTACTTACCCTCATGTCGTTCCAAACCCATAAGGCTTTCGTTCTTCAGAATTTTCGATCTTCAGAACACAATTAAGATATTTTTGATGAAATCCAAAAGTTTTCTGACCCTACATACACAGCAGCGCAACTGACACGTTCAAGGCCCAAAAAAGTAGTAAGGACATCATTAAAACAGTCCATGTTTTAAAATATCAGTGGTTCAACCGTAATTTTATGAAGCTACGAGACTACTTTTTGTGCTTAAAAACAAAACAAAACAACTTCAGTCATCGATTTTAATGATGTCCTTACTTCCTTTCTGGGTCTTGAATGTGTCAGTTGCATTGCTGTCTATGCAGGGTCAGAAAACACGAATTTCATCAAAAATATCTTACGGGTTTGGAACGACATGAGGGTGAGTAATTAATGAAATCATTTTTTGGGTGAACTATCCCTTTAGTTTGTTTATATTAGGCATTTTAAAATTAGATTTGATTATTGTTTTAGATTTGCGTAGTTAGCAAAATAAGTCGGTAATAACCTTCTCTAACTGGTCTGTTATTCGGGTTCCAACTTAGTGCAGCAACTTAGACCAGCAGTACTCAGAAGCATTAATGTTTTTAAACGACATAATAACTTTGGTTTGTTAATCCATCCTTTTTGAAATATGAGTCCAATTTGGGTTTTGAGGAGGCAGCCTCATCCTACCACTGGTTGTGGTTTTGTCCCTGAATGTTAGTGTGTATGCTTTCCATCTGCGGGTGAAGGTTCACTTTGGTATAAAATCACTAGATTTAGGAGTGACATTTGGTTAGGTGTCAGATGTCATACAATGAAAGTGCTCCATTGTTGTTTTTGGAGTTAATGTTGTTAGCATATTAACTTTTCATGTTTGCCTGACATGTGACTAAGACCTCACGTAGATTCATTCTTGATATTTAGACTCTGATACTTGATATCATAAACAGAAAAGGGCTGTTTCCCATAAATTAAATGGGTCTTAATAAGTGTTCCACACAATGTGCCGAACACACACAGCCTCAAAAGACATTAAAAGTAGTCCTTGTATTCAAACGGACTATGAAGTCATTTTTAATTTGCACAGTATAATGGAACATGTACCTTATCCATTTCACTCTTTACACAAAATACTCTTGTGCTGTTTTATTTATTGCGGTTTCCATTTTTTTCTTATCCAATACGTATATTCCAGTCAGTTTCGCAGTGTGTCATTGATTGAAATTCATATTACAAAATTTGTATTACATAATGGCGTAAGTTGGCATAAGCAGACATACTGTAGTAGGTGGGCTATTTAGACAAGAGTCATCTTCCAGCAGCCTTTCATTACCATTGTTTTCATTCAACCATCATTTATGTAACCAGCCAACCACTTAAACTGTTTGGTTTGTTGTCCAACTCCTGAATAGCTCTTTATTCTTATTCTTATTTTCATTCCAAATGCGATAAATGTTGTTGGATGTCTGCGTTTGTGCAGAACTTGAGTATCTCTAATTACATTTTGTATTATCCTTCCATCAAAAACAATCACTTCAGTCGTGAGAAATTAGTCATGGTCAATAGGACACGTGAAAAAACATATTCTGAGGGTGATGAATACAGAAAACCAAAGATTTAATATGTACACTTGATAAAGTCTGTGCTTAGAGAGGGAAAAATCCAAAGAATACACATTAGGTTGATCACTATTAACTCTCAAATCAAAACGATGCCTAACTTTGCCCGCTTCTTCTACGGATTCTCGATAACAACAGCAGCAAGCAGTTTGATTTTATTATGTTTGGCACTTCTCAACTTGTTTATTCTGGTTTCCCAACATAAAAATTATTGAACTGTGGCTTTTTTTTGGCTGGCGGACCCTTGCAAAAACAATTATTGCTTTGTAAAATATACAACAAAGAGCACAGTGTATCAATTACTACAGTTAAACAGGAAAGAAAAAGCAAGAGAGATGGAGCGTTCAGCAGCGTTTGAGAGAATAGTTAGCCCTAATAATTGTGTGGGGTAATTGTGACAGCAAATCCTGCAGTTGGCCACGTGCTGCTGATGACTGCGGACGAAGACAGAGACTCAGTGGAACCCTTCACTATTACCTTGGCTGTTTGCGGTGGTCCCTTTGGCATCTCGCTTTCCCACAAACAGATGGTAATCTCTCCCGTCTGCCAACTATTTAGTAAGAGGAGGAGCCGCAATATGCTCCCTGTACCAATATTTTAGCATCAATCTCTTGTACAGACACCACAGCATCTTCGGCATCATTGCGGATTGCCCTTACTGTGGCGGCACTGTGGTATCAGATGGTATGGTCATACTGAATGATATTCATATCATGGTCTGTCTGACTGTCTGTCTGACTCACTAATAAAACTTTGGGGTTCTAGGATTTTTTAAATGTTTTTGAAAGAAGTCTCTTCTTGCTTGCAATACAGAAATATTGTTACAAATAAAGATATATTTTAAAATGTCATTTATTCCTGTGATGGCAAAGCCATTACTCCAGTTTTCAGTGTAGCATGATCTTTCAGAAAGCATTCTAGTATGCTGATGCTCAAGAAACATTTCTTACTATTGACAACGCTAAATGTTTTTGATAGTTCAAAAGAACAGCATTTATATGAAATGTAAACGTTTGTACTGTCACTTTTGATAAATTAAAAGCATCCTTGGTGAATAAAAGTACTGGGCCCGTATTCACGAAACATTTTATCTTACTAAGAATTGTCCTAAATAGCATTAAAAGTTTTTAGCTACTGCAAACTTTTACTAAGGAATACAGAGAAGTTTTAAGCTAAGAGTACGTATGGGATTGACTTCGTTGCTAGTACATGTATACAAGTATATGTTTAGCTAATTGTCAGCCTCTTACATGTGTGCTTCTCTTAAACAATTAGCGCATATGCATATAAACAGCCTTTTAATTAACAGAGTAGAATAATCAACGCTGATAGTAAGAAACGCGAACGCAAAAGAAAACCAAACTGGATGCAAAAACAGATTCTTGCCTAATTTGTTGTTAATGAAAACAAGGATATAATCAAAGGAAAATTTGGAGTTGGGATAACTTCCAAATCCAAAAAAGATGCATGGGAAAACATATGTGTGCAAATAAATGAAGTGTTTTTCAAATGTTTACGTTCTGAGGCAAACTGCCATCAACAGCCACTTTAGCTGAAAAACAAAAAACAAAAACAAAAATAGGAACCATCACAGAATTTTTAATGGTTTTACTGGTTATATTGGGAATCTTACTGGTTACTATATTGGTGCCTGTTGGTCTCTACTGGTAATTGGTCACCCTCTGTTGGTGGCTTGTTAAAACCACTAAAACCTAATGGAACATGTCCCAAACACACTACAGAAAACCATTTTTTAATGGTTTTAATGGTTAAAAGTTGATGGTTTGTCATGTTTTTGTGGTTGTTCTAATGGTATTTGTGGTTGAAACCATTAGAATTTCTGTGATGGTTTATATAGTTTTTTCATTTGGTCTTATACTTAAGAGTCCTCTTCACTACTCCTAATGTTTCACAGATTTAGGTGCTAGTTTTGTGCTAAAATGCTTTGTGAAATACTCTTAGAGCAAAAATGTAGATATCCTAAATTTAGCATTGACACACCTATAATTTAAAAAAAAAAAAATCTCCTAAATCTTTTTTTCTTACTTTTAGCCTTAAGATGTTTTGTGATTATTAAATTAAAAAAAAAAAAAAACAATATATATATATGTATATATATATATATATATATTAAAAATATAGGAAATAATGACAATAAATATAAAATATTTTCTAAATATAAATATCCAATTTAAAACTATCTATGAATCTTGTAATAACTGATCGATCAGTTCACAATTAAATAAATTATAATAGCACTATTTTTGCTATATAGGGTTTTTACACAAATTTCACAATGCTGTTCAATTCAGTTTCCCATTTGATTCGATATTGTTAATTTTGGATATATATCGGGTACAGTACAAGGCAAAAAACAATTTAATAATTGCTGTACTGTACGAATCAGTGACAGTTGAAACTCCATTCCTATAATGTTAAAGGTTAAAATGAACTGATTTGTATACAAACGCTTAACCTACACTCAGTGAAGTTTTTATAACAATAAAGTTACAATTACTTAATTATATTTGTACTCCAATTTGTTTTTTGAAATATTAATTTTAATATAAATAATACATTTAAATGGTGGCTGTTCATTTAAACATTAATTAAACACTGAAGAATAGTAAAAAATTAATGCTCCTCTCTATAGTTCATTTTTCTAGCTGACTAACAAGTTTTTGGTTACTGAATATACTTTTCTGAGGTAAATGTAATGTTACGTGACAGTGTTTACAAGCTATTATACTGACGTCTTTGTGCAGTTGAAACTCTGATTGAGCGATTCCATAAGGCAGCTACAGATTTCGGTGAAAAAACACCTTCTGATGTTCATCCATGTTTATTTCATGCTGAAACCGTTATTAAAGTAGAGGAGATGATCAGTTAAGGTGCGCTTTGCGATGCCGCTTCTCTTGAACTAAGGTGCTACAACGATCTGTCACTCCACAAACAGCATCGAAACAACATTATTGTTTGAATAATGTAATAAAATTGACAGAATTTAAAATCTGAGACTTTGTTTCATATCAAAAGTAACAAAGCACAAAGCGTATTGCAATTTATTGGATACGAAGTCCATACATGTTCATCCTTTAACTGAAAACAGGTTAGACTAATCGATTGTTCGGATTTCAGAATTGATATCATTTCGTAAAAATGAGAAACAATTAAAATCGAGAAATCTAAATTTTTAACCCAGCCCTAGTGTGGAATGAGGGAGGGTTGTGACGAAAGGAAGTGGGGATAACAAAGCAGAACAACTGATCCACATGGACGAAGGTTTCTTTCCTCTTTTTAATCAGCGCTACGAAGGGGAGAGGGAGAGAGATTTACTACAAGAAAGCACATTCCAGACACGCACTTTGAAAAAAATGGAGAAGAATCCACTGGGGACGCATTTCAAACATACGCCTAATAGCTGGCAGAGAAGCAGCTGTTTAGACGGGATTACATGACAAGGACGAGATTCTGTGATTCTGCGATATCAACAATATCACAGCAGTCCACATCAATCAGTTCAATCTCCGACCTGGCTCATGCTAAAAGAATGTGTTTGTCAACACGAGCCGACCGTGAACTGTTTATGCAAAAGTCATCACGGTTCAACTGTCACCCTGATCCTTGTATGCCTTACAGATGTGCATGAGAATCTGACTCACCCAGCAAAATCAAACAAGGATGCTGAGGCCCTTCAGATCATATCTCTGGGGTTTTTGAAGCCTTCCGTGTATCCCAATTATTATTTTTTAAATTAGCAGTGGCCAATTACCTCTAGTTGTGTGGAGAATCTGATCGTCTTCCATGAGGAAAAGTAAACAGCCTACTGGTAAATCAAACCATGCGTGTCCACAAATCATTTCGGCACATGTGGATGTCATAAATAATGCTGGTGCTGGGTTGAATGCAGAGAAGACACTGAAAAAAAATGTTGAAGCATAATAAAATTATACCAGTGGCCTCTTTGCTTTGTAGGAGAGGTAACCACCACTTTAAGAAAGTGTATGAGGTTATTTTCAACAAGGATGTTACAATCCCCAAACCTCCATCCAAACGGCATGCTCTCTTCACCACAAGGGGCAAGAGAATTTGTTCCAAATAATTTAGTTTTATTATGATCGCTCTTTTTTATTAACTGACTCATTCGGCATCATATAACTAAAAGAATGTATGTCAGGACAAATGCTGAGAGCAATACTGTGTGTGTTTATAATATATATGCTACCATTCAAAAGTTTGGGATCAGTAAGATTTTTAATGCTTTTAAAGAAGTCTCTTACGCTCATCAAAGCTGCATTTATTTGGTCAAAAATATAATATAATATAAATAATATTATAATTTAAAATAAGTGTTTCCTATTTTGCTATACTTTAAATTGTAATTTATTCCTGTGGAGGCAAAGCTGAATTTTCATCGGCCATTACTCAAGCCTACTTTCTTTCAGGATCCTTTAATAAATAAAAAGAAACTTTTGTAACAATGTAAGTCTTTACTATCACATTTAGACAATTTAACATGCTTGCTGAATAAAAGTATTAATTTCTTTAAAAAAGATAGATATCTCAAGCACATTTTAAAGTATAAAATCAAGATAGACAGCTGTCAATGTTTCACTCATTTCACTCAGATATAATATGGAAGCCCTTTCCGCCACTGAATAATAAAAAAAAAAAGGTAATTGACTTTTTCTCAGAATTGCATGATACAAACTCACAAATCTGACTTTTTCTCAGAACTGCACGATATAAACTTGCAATTGTGAGTTATAAAGTCAGAATTATGAGGTATAAACTCACAACTCTGACTTTTTTTTCATAATTGCGAGTTTCTATCTTGCAATTGTAATTTTAGACTTTATAACACGCAATTGCGAGTTATTAACTCAGAATTGTGAAATATAAACTGAGAACATATCAGTCTTTTCGTGAATTCATGTCATTCAGAATTCAGAATTGTGTGAAAAAAAATCAGAATTGCAAGATATAAACTCGAGTTTTTATCTCGCAGTTCTGTTTCTCACAATTGTGAGTTTATATCACGCAAATCTGAGTAAAAAGTCAGAATTGCAAGTTGCAAATATCTCACAATTTTGACTTTGTAACTTGCAATCGCGAGTTTATATCAAGCAATTCTGACTTTATAACTTGTAGTTGCGAGTTTTTAAAATGCAATTCTGAGAAAAAAAGTCAGAATTGAGAATTTTTATCTTGCGATTCTGACTTTATAACCCGCAATTGTGAGTTATGCTGAAAAACGCCAGAATTGCATGAAAAAAAGTTAGAAAAGTCAGAATTGTGAGAAAAAATCACAACCCCAAATTCTGCAATAGTGAGTTTATATCATGCAATTCTGGTAAAAAAAAAAAAAAAAACAAGTCAGAATTTCAAGTTTATATCTCACAATTTTGACTTCGCAAAGATACTCGCAATTGCAAAGTTTAAATCACACAATTCTGAGAAAAAAAGTCAGAATTGCAAGTTTATATCTCGCAAATCTTAGAAAAGTCAGATAAGAATGAGACAAAAAGTAATAACCTTTTTAATTGTTTATTTAGTGGCAGAAACAGGCTTCTATAGATATATGTCATAGTACGAAAATAACATGACCACAACTTCTAATTCATGCTGAGTTTGTTACACAACTTGCTCATAAGTGTCAACTTTTAAACACAACTTTGTTTTCCAGGACTGCCAAAAACCTGGAATCTGACGCTGAATTTCAGATTTTAAGGTAATTTATTACAAGAATTGCTTGGTGGACGATGTTTCACAAACAGCACTGTTGTATACATTAAAGTGCTCATTCAACTGGGCATACAAAAAACATATAGCCAATATGCAAGTAAGTTATAGAGTTTAAAGTGCTATCAAAGGGGTTGAGATCCATTGCTTTCAGGAGCGAAATCATATTGCTGAGTCACAGGTAAATGTGTGGGGGCACGAGTGTGTGCACATGTGCTATACACAGAGACACACAGACTTAGACTTGTGTTGTTCACAAGATATCCAAACCAAGAAGAGGAAGTGTCAGCATCAAAGGAGGGAAATGTAGTGAAATTCCTTTCACCTCCAATAGCTGCCATTATGAATTCTACCTGGCACATGTCTAAGACTCCTTTGTCCTTGAGCTGAAAGGCATCATTGTTTTGAAAGAAGAAATGAGGAGCAGAGTGAAATGCTTGTGAAGAAGTTAGTGCAAGAACAGAGCTGGTGTTTTCTGAAACTCAACACGAACATCTTCTCATATCAACTTGACGTGCCTCAACCTGAACGCTATTCACAAAACTAAAAGGGTCTCAGTAAAAAAAGGAGTTTTTTTTTTTGCAAATGTTGATATCTAGTTTCTGTTTGTTGATTATATTTACAGTGTGAGATTTACACACTGACTTTCAGGGAGGTCGACTTCGTAAAAATTGCCATAAAATTACCAGTATGACTTTACTGGTACAAAAACAAATCTGATCCTGGACCACAGAACCAGTCATAAGGGTCAGTTTTTTGAAACTGACATTTATACATTGACTGAAAGTTGAATAAATAAGCTTTCTATTGATGTATGGTTTGTTAGGATAGGACAATACTGAAATAAAAAAAAAAAAAAATCTAAATATTGAGAAAATCGCCTTTAAAGTTGTCCAAATTAATTTCTTAGCAATGCATATTACTAATCAAAAAGTTTTAATATATTTTAAAAAAGTTTTGATATATTTACGGTAGGAAATATCTTCATGGACTATGATCTTTACTTAATATCCTAATAATTTTCAGCATAAAAGAAAATTTAACAATTTCGACCCATACAATGTATTTATGGGTTTTGCTACAAATATACCCGTGCTACTTAAGACTGGTTTTGTGGTCCAGGGTCACAAATATGCTTTTCACACAGTCTATGGTGTTCTGGCTTTTTACTGGCAAGAGACCATTCATACATCAGCACCAAAATGCCGGAAAATTCTGTGATGTCAGTCATTGGAAACATCTTTAAAAGCTGCACCACTTTCTTCATTCGCCCGAATGATTAGAAGCGCTGTAGTTTCATTATCTGTCCAATTTGACAACATTTTTGAAGTCTGAGTGACAGACATAAGGGGGTGATCAAAAAGAATGCACAAGGGTTGGGTTTCGAACGCTACATATTGAAAAAGCTGCAAAACAAGGCGCAGTTATCAAAGATGTCCATCTATTGCATATCTACTAATAAAAAACTCATTTAAAAAGCAGAAGAGCTTTGTAAACAGCTCAGAGTTATCACGTCCTCTCCATAAGAACACTATTATTGGCCAATTTGGACCAAAGCAGACTTTATTCCTCAGCGCGATCTACACTCAGATCTTCACACAGAGCTCATTACCAGTAATTTACTGGCAATGTTACTTCTCATACTGGTAAATTGGCAGAATTAATTTACCAGTATTTTTGAAAAGGTCCTGTTCACACATGATCTCCTAATGGTAATTTACCAGTAAAGACTGCATGTGTGAAAGGGGCTAAAGAGGGTTTGCACTTATGTTATGGTTTGGTCAGTTACCCGGATGCACGACCATACTGGTAATACTCAGATGTAAACAACAGCATTGACTGCATGGTTAATATACTACAGAATACGTTATTCTGCTAATTTATCCTGTCTAAACCATGGGAGAAAACATGTGGAAGCTGTTAAATCATATAGAGAAGGATTTAGTAAGCAGGAAAGGGCGCAATATTTTGACAAACTAAAGTAAATGTAAAGATACATACGAACAGTATTAATATCAGCCTAATATTTTACCTACCTGACTGGAAATGATAAGAACAAACACGAATGTTGTCAAGATTGTTGCCCTGGAAATCCTGGTTCAGTTTGGCCAAACACAAACGCCTTTTGTTCCTCAGACAGTTTTTTTGCACTCTTCTCTTTGATTTGTTCTAACTTTTGGCAGTCTATAGTACTCCAAATGTTTCTCCCGGTTAGGCCAGTTAGTACTGCCCAAAATATGACAATCGATCGTTTTCAGCAGCAATAATCAGCTAAATATGCGAGTTTCGTTCCCTTCAGTGGCATTGTTTACGTGCCGCCACTATGGATGATTGATGAGGCGTCGTGAAAACACTGTACGGTAATTTACCAGTAATTTACGTATGTGTGAAATGGGCTGACAGGACGGACGCAGTATGTGACCTACTTACATAACGGATCTAGCACTGAGCGTCCTCATATTTTATGGAGCTTTCCTGAATTAACTTTTGGACTATAAAGGTAAGATTGAATCGGTTCACGCCAATTCACGCGTTTCCCGTCACCATTGGACTTTATTCCACTCAAACGCTAAAACTATTATTTATACAACTTGCGGCATTTCCGCGACTGTATAAAAATAGGCATGTTAAGCTCCGAAGCAGTTTCATATAACAGGTAAAATGCGGTGCTAGTCCCGCTTCTAAATTACAAATGTGAAATGTACCTTTACCTGGGAATAAAAGATCGTTTAGAACGATGATAAACGGGAAGCACAATGTCTCAGTTCTATCATTTGCCAGATAGATAAATAAATAAATAGCGTGCACATTAAATACTGATTTGAGTTATAATCTTATCTCTGTATGTGACTTTCAAGCTACTGTTAAGAAAAAAATTGTCCTACCAACAAGACAAACACTGCAATAATACTTGCACCACGCTCATACACACTTGCACTACAATCGGTAACTGGAAAAGGTTGCCATGCATGACGTTTATATTAATATCTGACTGCTGAATGCCTGTGACCAGTCAAAATGAAGCAAGTATTTTCCATAGAGCTGGGTAATAAGTATAATTAAAACTTGAATATGCAGCCTACTTTTTAAGTTCCCTATTAAGACCCTCAAGATCCATATAATTAGGGGCATCAGACACCTCAAATCCCACATTAATTCGCACTCTGCAGTAGTACATCAGTAGCTCTTTTTATTGGCTGCAAGGCCTCGCATGGGATGAGACACATGCATCTGAGCCCAGAAGATAATTTACTAAGAGGGCTGATGTCTCAAAGGACCAGGCCTGATGGAAAACCTCAGAATTCAAAATTTGGAGTCTTTCTGTTCCCCTCCCATAATTTGACACATGCCATGTGCCGTGACATACTGTTGGACTTGCCATGACAGCGCAGATAGGAAAAGAGCAGACAATCTTCTCCACCAGCTGAAAGCAAGCAACTTGCATCTGAAGTACATTGAAAAAAGAGATCATGTAGGCTGTAATTTACACATTTTGAGGTAAAACCTGACAGAATATATAAGATGGACTTTGTACACAAGGTGAGGGAATAAACCTCATGTTACATCTCAAATGTAAATATTGCAAAGCACTTTGATTTCACTGTCTGTGGTAGACTCTGGCTTGTAGAACACATCGTAGAATTTTTATTCCCATCACATTAGGACTATATTATTCCTTTTTGAGGCAAAACCACTGTGTGTAATCTGCCAGTGGTCTGAGAGAGCATTCCACTTTGGGCTAATACATGTTTCATGAATATAAACAGTAAGATTAGCATTGGCTCTGCTAAACGGCACATTTTTATCAAAACGCAATTCACCGCTCTAAATGTGTTCTTACTTTGAAATACTACAATATGAACAGTCAATGCTAACTGAAAAATGTATCATTGAAACTTGATTTAGCAATGCATCATGTCTTCTAAATAGACTAAAGCGACAAAGGCAAATAACCCTTGATGAAAATGGATTCGAGAGACTTGCATTTTGACAAATTATATTTCTAATACTCTGGCATTCGAAAAGCAACACGCATGTGTCTGTTTTCACCAAAGCGGAAAACTGCCTCTTGCGATAGCCATTCTAAATCAGTAATGTCTGAAAATAACAATTTTACCCAGTAGTCAATATGCTTTGGTATTGCATAAATGCTTGGACAGTTCAGTAAATGAAGGGTAAATTCACAGAACAACCTTCTGCTGAAAAAAACCCCCCAAAAAAACCTTGGGCCTGTTTTTCATGGCTAGCCCTGTTCTTGAAGGATCATTAAATACAAAAACACATTGTTCCTGGAAATCGCGCATTTCACTTTAAACAACACAAGCGTCCAAAAGACAGATATCAGAGATGTTGAGTGAGTCCACATACTGTAGGTTCCTATGCATTAAGAAATTGGCCAGATAGTAAAGCATACTGTGTTTTATAAGCATATGGAACGTGAAGCCGTGAGGCGCAATGATATTTGCCTGTAAGTAATCACACGTATAGACCTTACTGGCACCGATTTTTGTCATCAATACGTTTTTAGCTGGAAACATGCTTTTGATCCGCAACTTTATAAAGCTCATGAAAGTCTTTTGATGGATGCTGACGTCTTGCTGTCTATGGATAGTTTCCATGTTGGATATCAAAGAACCAAGTGGACTCACTCCAGCCAGTGAGAAAGAAATAAGGACGGCGGCCCACAGGAACTGCTGTGGTCTGAGAACATTATCTTGTCTGTATTTATTTACTTGCTTATTTTTTGTAGTGGAAATATATTCACATATTTTAAAAGAGAGAGAGAGAGAGAAAGAGACAAACACTTTGTCCAGGTGCTGAAATGAAATCACAAATTAAAAAATCAAAAACCACAGACAAACAATTCTGCCAACTTTTACTGTCCACCCTGAATCCACCCAGTTGATATAGAGGACACATTTTTAGCCAAACATTTTACATATCCAACATTTAATTGCGGTTTTGGTGTTGAAAATTATCTTATTATATCTCTGAGACATCCTCTCCTAATTCACATCAAAGTTCTCTTTGTAAAGTGAGCACGGTCCGTTATTACTTATTATTTTTTTCTCTTAAAAAAAAAAAAACTGAACACATTTATAACATTTGGTTCTGTAAAAAATTATTCAAAGGGGTCATCGAATTTACATGTTGTTTTAACATTAATGTGTGTTGGCAGTGTATGTACAAATCTACCCTATAATGATACAAATCCATGCAGTGGTTTCTAATTAATCTGTAAAAATAATATCTCACACCAACAGAGGCGGCTCCCACGATAGTTGATTGACATGAGCGTCTTACCTCAGATCAGCTGTAACAGTCCAATCTCCTTTGTTTCGATGGAGCACGGATGTAAGTTTGACAAGAATATCTC
>JAHKKF010492360.1:0-13954 GCA_019740295.1 Labeo calbasu
CAAGTCCGAGTAAAAATGCATCCGAGTCCGTGACAAGTCCGAGTCGCCTAAAAATTGTACTCGAGACCGGACTCGAGTCCGAGTACCCCAACTCTACATGAAATAGCATTTAACACACATTCATGAGGTGGAATGCATTCAAATGTCTCCTGCCTCAGTTCAAGCGGCACCCGAAACAATCAGATCTCCATCTTTACAACTAGTTACAGCACCAAATATACATGAATAAACATCAGAAGGTATTGAAAGAAACAGAACAACCTTCTAAAATGAATCACATCTCATCTGATCGATCAATCAGCGTTTCAACCACAGAAAAAAATTCAGTACAACAGCCAATAATGTCATGTAACATCACATTTACCTCAGGAAAGATCATGAACTTGATAGTTAGCTAGAAAAAAAAAATAACTCTAGAGAAGAGCATTTTATTAAACATATGCAGTCGGCTCACAATCACCTGAACGAGTTGTCAGGAATTCGAACCTTATTCCGTTACGGCTGCACGTCACAAAGTAACGCATATGCATAACGTCCACCCACGTTGTAAGTCGCGAACAACTTAACCGCCCACAAACATAGTAAAATTTCCATGATGTCTTGCTAACCGGCTAACTCACGTTTCTGTAGTTCTGCTGTTCAGCTGTGGGCCTGCGGTAGTCTAAAAATTAGTGATTGATGCAGCTTGACTGTTTGTCTGTCTCATTAGTTGGAATAATGATAAAGGATGAGCTTGACTTTGCATAGTGTAATGCATTATACAATGTTGAAGTTTACAAAATAGAGATGTGCCCAGTTCGCTTAAATAAGCAAATTGCGAGTACTTTCCACAGTAGTCCGTGCTAACTTGTCGATCAGCCACTTCAACCATTTCGTCATCAGACTCCGGCTCGAATTGGTAAGGTAAAATCAATGCCATCTTTTCTATGTATTGACAAGTCTACAGGGCTGATATTCAGTTATGGCAATGGGCGTTTCGTTTTCGACAAGCGCTGTATGTGGTAAACCAACCATAAAGGACTGTGCCATCTGACCAATCACAGCAGCGAGGGCTCACGGAAAGGAGGGGTTTAGAAAGACTGATTCTTCTAACTGCTTCGCAGTCGTTTACGAATCATTTAGAAATGAGGTAAAATTAAATCTATTTTTGGAGAAAACTAAAGTGTTTTTTGACCTTGCAAACATGCAAACCTGTTTTAGGAGACTCATAAAACAATATTAGCAACCTTTAACAGCATAATAGGAGCACTTTAACCTGCTGTCTTTATTATTTAATGTATGTTTGAATAAATCTGTCAGGAAAACACATTATTACTACAGCCAGTTTATATGGTAACACTTTACAATAAGGTGTCATTTGTTAACATTAATGTATTAACTAACATGAACAATACATTTATTACAGTATTTATTAATCTTTGTTAATGTTAGTTCATAGAAAAACAGTCATTCATTGTTTATGTTAGTTCACAGCACATTATTTCATGTTAACAAACACAACTTGAGATTTTCATAATGAATTAGTAAATGCTGAAATTAACACTAAGATTAAAGGAGAAGTCCACTTCCAGAACAAAAATGTACAGATAATGTACTCACCTCTTGTCATCCAAGATGTTCATGATTTTCTTTCTTCAGCCATAAAGAAATTGTTTTTTGAGGAAAACATTTCAGCATTTTTCTCCATATAATGGACCGATATGGTGCCCCAAGTTTGAACTTACAAAATGCAGTTTAATTGCGGCTTCAAACGAAAAAAAAATACAATTTAAATACTTTTTAATGTCAAACGTTCGTCTTGTCTTACTCAGCCTGGACTCATGACGGTTCATGACAGTTAGGGTATGTTGAAAAACTCCCATCTCATGTTCTCCCTCAACTTCAAAATCGTCCTATATCACTGTTTTACTGTTTTTGTTATGGGTGTTTGATCTTCTTTGCATGTTCACTTTGCAAAGACTGTGTCGGTACTTCTGCAGCGATGTAGGATGATTTTGAAATGATTTTTGAAGTTGATGGAGAAAATACGATTGGAGTTTTTTTTTTGACATACCTGAACTGTCTTGACTCAGAATACACAGAGTTCGGGGAGAGAAAGACAAGACGAGCATTTGAGATTAAAAAGTATTTAAATTGTTTTTTTTTTTTTAATGAAAATAACCAATCGTTTCGCTTGATAAAACCTTTCTTTCTCAGCTGGGATCGTTTGAAGCTGCATTTAAACTGCATTTCGAAGGTTCAAACTCAGGGCACCATATCAGTCCATTATATGGAGAAAAATACTGAAATGTTTAAGCCAAAAAACAATTTCTTTACCGCTAAAGAAAAAAAGACATGAACATCTTGGATGACAAGAGGGTGAGTACATTATCTGTAAATTGTTATTCTGGAAGAGGACTTATAACTGTTCTTAATAAATGCTACAGAAGTATTGTTCATTCTTAGGCCATGTTAACTAGTGAAGTTAACTAATGTTAGCTAATGAGCCTTATTATAAAGTGTTACCAATTACATTTCATCATCAAATTGGAGTATTTGAGTATTGGAGTATGAATTGTATACATTTGATTAATTAGCATATTATGGTTTCAGGTCATTTTATTTTCAGGTCCATCTTGAATATTTGATTTCTGTCTTGACCCAGAATTTTAATTTTGGTGCATCACTAATTATGAGAACTTTTATAAGTGTTTAACCATAGGCTTATTTAGAAAAAACTGCATTTTCAAGAACCAGAAGGCACAACTCTGAATTATTTTAGCTCAAAGGCTTCTTAACTGGTTTAGCTTCATTAAATGCAGGACACATTTGTTTATCCCACAATTTCAAGCACTCAATTGTTCCTAAAAACCAACAGGCTGCATTTCAGATCTGTGAGTTCGGTACCGTACAGCACTGCTCTAACAAACACTGACAGTCAAAGCACAAACAGAAGGTCAGTTTTACAAACCAGAATGAGTTCGAAGAGGGTGCCCTGGTCTACTTTGAGGAACTCCTGGTCCCACACGGGGATGTCATCCGTTCTTTTCTCTTTATTCTCATCGTCTTCAGGGGGAGGAGGGTCGTCTTTATGGTGGGTGCACCACTGAATCACCTGTGAGCATATCAAACACACTGTAAGGCTCAGCTCAATCTAAGACAGACACACTTTGTGTTTTTTTTTTCTTTTTCAAAATACAACCATGTGCGCCCTATATATAATAAGTTTCTAAATATTTTCCGTAACTGACAATAGAGCCATTACAAAGGTAAATACAAAATCCCCCTTTTTCACTTTTAGGAGTCAAATATCACCCCATAATGGGAAGGCTAATTTTTTTTATCAAATTTTTTGGATTATTGATTAGAAGGTGCTCCTGAAATTTTGACTGTGCTCCTAAATTTCTTTAAGCGTAGAGCCCTGATGGATTTATTGCATTTTTGGGGAAAAAAAAAAAAATCAGTTTTTATAATAAATCTTTGAAAATCAAAATCTGGATTTGAATTTTTAATTAGTTACTATAACCTAAAAATGCTATGTGAAAGTTTGAAACAGAAAAACAGTGGTTTTCATCTTGCCACTTTCTTGGTAAAGAAAACTTAATCAAATTAATCAAAATGGATTTATAGCATTTTGGAGCCAAACTCTTCAAATAATGTTGAAACTAAAAATGTATCTTGATTTCCTCTGTCAAAACAATTGCATAGAAAAACATGAGTTCCATAAATATTCTTTTTCCAAAGTCTGTGTGCCTGTAACTCAAGAACCAATAAAGATATCACAACATGATTTTTGATTTTGGTTCTTAATACATTTTTCTTTTGGAATATTCATTTACAAGGCCCTATATCGTTCATTTCAAGAGATATGTGGATCTCAATGAGTCTCCATCTCCACATTGTTAAATATTACCCATTTTCAGTGGTTGAAAACCAAATGTTGGTCACTTTGTATACAGCTGATACTTACTGTATTTAAAGAACAATGTCTGAAGTATAAATAATGCTGAAACTAGAATTGTAGCTTGTCTCCCTCTATCAAACGGTGAACAGTCACCATTGGCATACAAAGGCAACAAAGATTGCTCAAGACAACAGATCAAGTCATTTTTACCTCTACGGATTACTCAGTAAATATTCATCCATAACATCAATATTTTCTTCTTCATTTATGTTTTTAACTGAAAACAATATTAACAACACCAAGAATTTGACCTAAGAAACCTCTGGATGACACAGAATGACCAATATGCAAAGTGTCATTTATTATCATCTTGGAGTAAAATCAGACCTAAACACATTTGGCTATTGTAGGGCTGGGTATTGAGTTCGATACTTTTTAGGCACCGACCGAAATGGCTCGATACCATCGAGCTTGACACTGGTGACACTGGTGCATTTTTGTGTAAAAAATTAAAACAATCCTCATCCACACTGGCATTTCAAAAAAGATATCTGTCCGTACACGACCAAAAGTGAGCGTTACGTGATCATTCATGAACACTGCAGCATGATGCTACCTAAGGCAATAAATAAGATTTATATTCCGCTTTTAATCAAAACTCATTTTAAACCACCAGCGAGTTTTTGTAATAACTTCTGTTTGCCGTCAAACGTGTGTTTTGGCCATGTAATGTTATTGAAATATGTTATGTCCTCTGAGTCAGAACAGCGATTGCAGAAGGCATATAACGTAAGTCAGTAAATTAGTGGAAAAAGAATAAAAATTATGATTCTGTCTGAGGTATGCATTTTAAAATGAACATGCACTAGTGCAAACGTTGCCTAACAGATGTGTAAACTGAAAACTTTTTGAGCTTTATTAAAATTATTTTCACTGATTAATTGTGTTGGATATATTTTGTTCCTTTGTGCAGTGGCTCAGGAGTCTTTGAATCTGTATAAACGCCAATAAGCTGAAAAAAAATATTTTGAGATAATGTAATCTTGTTCAAATTGATTTCATAAAATTGGTATCGAAAACGTATCATTCAGGAATCAGTATCGAAGCCAAGGTATCGGTATCGGCATCGATATTGAAAATTTCTGAACGACACCCAGCCCTAGTATTGAGTGACCCATCTATCGGTCCAAACTGGATATTCATGTGAAACTCCAATTAATGATGAAAGCAATGTACAAGTCTGACCTTCTTGAGGATGGCTGCGTTTACATTGGGCAGAGGAACCGGATCATCATCTCCTTCATCATCCATCCCAAGATCTGAGCAGAACAGAGCTGTGATTGCACACAACATCTCCACACATCACATTTACACACATTTATGACCATACCTCAAATCATCTTACCTTCAAGCATGGTTTTTATAGTCACAGACTGCTTGGCGATTTCAACATCCACCTCAAACATCTCTCCATCAGAGCTCTGCAGTTTAATGGTCGGCATCTATACGGATAATAACGTACAACAACAGGCACATTATTACAGTGTACGAGTGTCTGTCAAGAGCTAATGACTCATGCTAGCTGTGTTAGCTCACATTCTCCAGCACTACCAACTCTAACAACACGGAACTAAACCAAAGATAAGCAAATACAGCATATGGATAAAAGAGGGCCATATAATGGAAGTATGGAAAAGCAAGAAATCCGCTTCAGTCGAAGCATCCACAATGCTACAGCGAGATTTCAAAACAAGCGCACTTTTACTACATATTCATATCTCGTATTTGGAAAAGTCGAAGCATTAAAGACTATCACTGTCCCACAGTGTTAAGATGATCTTACGTTTCAGATTAATTAAAAACATCACAGAAACATAAAGCACGGGGTGTTTGTGATGCTAAGCTAACGTTAGCCGAGCGGCTATAGGCCTCTCATAGCAACCGCTGTATTCATCACGTCAGCCGGGTTAAAACCTAATAAATTCACACAATATTACACTCGTGTGTCTTTTCGCTGTCAAAACATAATATATGACTCGCTATCGTGGCACATTATTGTCTCGTTCTTACCGTGACTAAGAGCGGCGAAAGTATGAAACTGAACGTCAACAAGGCCTGAATGAGACTGAGATCAGTGAGACTGACTAATGCACGCGCACGCGCATACGCACGCGGACGCACGCCTCACAAACTACACCACAGCATTATTAGAATAACCGTTTACGCAATTATTTCTCAGAACATACTAGTTTTTACGTGCTGATGGTTTTTCGCAAAAAAAAGATGTCATTGATTGTGACAATGGGTAAATATCATATACGTAAAAGTTAAAATCTATAGTTTTAGAAAGGAGTGTAAAAAATACAAATAATCTTTAAAACACTTATCCAAAGATAATCAACCCTTGGTGAATTGTATAAATTGTATAAAAGCTTTCCTTTTAAAAAATTGTAAGATTTTGTATATTTATTTATTTATTTTCCTTGCAACTCCCAAAAATGTTTGTTTGCTTGTTGTTTAATATGTGTAGATTTATATATACACATTGACATTTATGTAGGATTGGAATTTAATTATGGGAAAGTGTGTGTTCTTCATATGTATATGCGTGTTCCCCACACATAAATTAATATTTTTCAATAAAAAAACAAAACAAAACAAAACAAAAACTTAGTTTTAACGCTATGAGTTCTTAATTTAATTACTAGTAACTGTTCCATGACAATACTATGTTTCTAGAGATATTTTACATGTATTTTCTTTTAAATATTTTATAAATATTCAGTATTCAGGTAAAGTGGACCACTTTTAGATACCTACGTTTTTTTCTTTTCTTTTTTACTTTTTGCTAACTTTAAGGTCCAGCTTTAATATTTCAATTTGAAAACAGTTCATATAAAGTGTTATTTGCATGATATATACCAATAAACATTTTGAGTTTATGTACGCCAGACTAATTCCTCTTTAGTTAAAGTGAGCCATCCCTTATTTATCAAAAATTATTCTACATCTTTATTAAAATCACATGATTTATTAATGTGTATGATCACGTATGATTAGACAAACATATTTAAAAAACACAAAAAATATTAAACCTACAGGTTAGGAGTAAAAAAAATGTAATTCCACATCTGATGTTGTGTTTCATTAAATTACATTAAGTCTGAATATCAGAATATTCAGAAATTAAAATATTGATTAAAAATGAAATCTACAATATATTAAAGATTTGACTATAACATATGCAATGCATTTGCAGGAAATTTGTCTTGGACTCAAAGCTGCAGCAATACACAACAACCACACAGAACAACAACAACAACAACAACACTTTTGTTAGTCAAAATACCATACAATTACTGCAATTTACTATTTAAAATAGGCTAAAAAAAAATTATAAGAGGATCATTTAAAACGGTAACCATGTTTTTTCTGTTGTTTCTCTTTAAACAATTTTTAATTGTGTCCATATTTTAAAGCATTATATTCTGCATCTATATTTTTCTCCTCTCATCCTTTCTTCACTCCACAGACTGAATTTCATGCCTCAGCGTTCTTGCTGTTCTCTTTTTCCTTTCTTCCAATCCTGACTTGAATTGCTGACTGCAGTCTCATTTCTGTTTTCTAAAAAAGTACATTATACATGTCAGCTATTAAAAAAAAAAAAAAAAAAAACTGTGAATGTCCATTTATTTAATGGATTTGGGTATAATTACTGAAGTTTAAAGGTCAGCCCGCTTTATCTAACACATTTTTTAAAAGTTTTCCTTGTATTTTATTCTCTGTTGATGGTAGTATTGAAAACTGTTGAAATTTTTTCTGTAGAATACATATTTAATTGGATTTGATAGATTTCACAAAATCTGCATGTTCCCACAACACATTAAAGATGGATCACTGCAGCTATGTAGTTTAAAAAAAAAAATTAACTGGTTATATTGTGAAAATAGATTTATTTATGTACATGTACAGTTCAACTAAATTGTATGGTATAGTTAGAATAGTTCACCCAAAACTGAAATTTTGCTGAAACTGTATTCACGCTCAGGTCATCCAAGATGTAGATGAGTTTGTTTCTTCATCAGATTTGTAGAATTATGTCATTCCATCACTGTCTCACCAATGGATCCTCTGCAGTGAATGGGTGCCGTCAGAATGAGAGTCCAAACAGCTGATAAAAACATCACAATAATTTACAAGTAATTATTCACACCACTCCAGTCCATCAGTTCACATCTTGAGAAATGAAAAGCTGTTTATAAGAAACAAATCAGTTATTAAGTGTAAAGTAAAGTAATATTTATTTGTAAAGTGGATTCATACACATTTATGCTTAATGCATTTGTAGACATTTTAGGAACACTTACTATTAATGCAATTCATGTCTAATAAATGCAGGTTATTGCCTTCAACTGTGTATTTTCTGTGACCTAATCTACAGTGAGAACTATTTACTTTTAATAAATCATTAACAACGTCTTTAATACTGAACATTAGTTAGGTATCATACACTTATCTCTATATATTTATATTCATTTAATCTATAAAATCCCCAAAACCTAAGTAATATTATTTATTAAACTATAATTGCTCATGTATAATGGAATGAAAGTATGATTATTAACAAATATAATGAATAATTAGCAGCTAAAACCAGTTTATTCAGTCTCTCTTCAGTTTCATTTGGAGGTATTTAACCCAGAACACACCTAGAAATAAAAACAGGACAGTGCATGAGTCAACAACACAAACAAACCGCACTTTTGTCGCCACCTACTGGGGTGATGATGCAATTTAACAGACGAAAAAAATGTATAAAGGTCTCGGATCATGACTCATGACTTATAAACTGTTTAATGGAGTTTGTTTACTTACATTTTGTGCCGTGTTGCTAAACAACAGAAGGCTACCCTTTATACATGATGTAACCTGCAGAAAGGATGAACATCTGAACAGCTGTTATAGGTATCTCACCCATCTGTCCAAAACATATTTTAATTATGTGTGTGTTGTAAACAGTGAAGCTCAATGACATCAGGTTTTGAAATTGATTAGTTTCAACCTACATGTATTTAAGAGGAAAGAAAATAAATACATTTCCGACTTCATAGCCTAGTTTGTAAAGTACGTTCCACAGTATGTCCCGAATAATGTTATATATTCACATTTTATAGACAACTCATACCCTACAGTTTTTTTCAATTGTGACATAAGTAACATATTTTCAAATCCATCCATCACTAGTTAAATAGAGAATGTTTATACATTTTATAAACAAAATAGGATTAATGATTGATTCTTTACAACAATATTCAACAAACCATGTTTTAATTAAGTTTCACAATTACAAACTACTTAAAATGAGGCTTTCTCATATATCTATCTATCTTTTTTATCTTTCTTTTTTAAGATTGTGGAAATCCTGGTTTATCAGAGAAAAAAAAACAGAGGGATCCTTTTGTTGAACAAAAAAATAGATGTCCTTTCTGTTGTATTTAATTATAGAAACCCTTTATAATGACAGAAATTAACTTTTCCATTATAAAGCGATATTTTTCTAACTGTATGTCACCTTTTGTGACCATAAAAATTTTATTTATTTATTTTTTTGTTTTTATTTATTTATTTATTTTTTATTTTTTTTTTTATTTGAATTAAACAATATATTTCATTTTAATAATATGATACAGTCAGAAATAATAAGTTACCAGTTAAATGAAATCAGCAACAACAATTCACCTTTGCATGGCATAGAAGAGCACAAATGTGGCATTAAGGAATATTTACAGATTTTTTGACAAGACTCAGAGGTGGCATTAATGCATTTCATGAGTGTTATGAGATTGATGTTTTAAATATAAAGTTTTGAATATAGAAATCTTAAACGATTTAAATGACTCAATTTATATTTTAAAAATGAAACTAAAACCGCCAGTAGGTGGCATCAAGTCAAAGTCTTTGTGACTGAATCGTTCATTCAATCGATTCAAAAACGTAATTCATTCATAAACGAAACAGCTGTGACTGTGTTTGGAACTATTTTTGTTGACGAAATAGAGCAAAATCAGACAAGTGTTCCATATATGTAAGTCACTTAATATTAATTTTTGTATCAAATCAAAAATGTATAAAACTGTTGTATAAATAGCAGAATTGTTGCGCGTCTCCGAGCAACACAGCGGTGTTTAGTTTCGTTTTGAACGAACCGTGTGAACCAGTAATGATTCAGTGAGCCAGTTACTTGATTCCTGAATGAATCAGCCGTTTGAACGAATCGAAGACTTTTACCGCCACATTTAGTTTCTTATTTAGAGTATCATTTCATTAAAAAATAATAATAATAAACAAACATAAAAACATTAAATGGTTAGTCCACCAAAAAAAAAAAAAAAACCCTCATCATTTACTTACCCTCATGTTTATTCATGGCACATGAAAAAAGCTATTTTAAAGACTGTTGGTGACAAAGCTGTTTTAGTTGCTATGACTTACATTGTATGAACAAAAAATACTTAAGTTTATCAAATTATCTTATTTCCATAGTTTACGTTTGCCTAAATGTTTGTGTAATAATTTCTATTTTGAATCAACTAAAATAAATTGTATTAAATTATTTCTTGTTAAGTTACTTTTTTTGTATTGTCTGTTTGATGCTTTACACAACAATGACTTTAAATGATCTTTCCGGAGTAATTTCTCAGCCAAATTTGATGTGCGATTAATTTGTAATTAATTAGATGAATTAATCAAAATATCACGTAATTAATTAGATTACAAATGTAATCCACTGAAAGCCCTAATATATATACATATATATATATATATATATATATATATAATGTATTTATTTATACTGTATATATTATATAAACATTTTTATAACATCTGGTGGAGGACAAGCTATTTCTCAATTTATATTTTATTAAATGTCATAATTTATTTATTAAAAATAAATGTAAATAATGCTTTCCTTCCTGATTTGATCATTTGTATATCAGAGGGTTAAAGGTTTAAAAGGCAATTCATATTTAGTAATTTTACAGATTTAATGCACTAACACCATCACAAAGCTGAATAAGTGCTTTAAAACAATCTGCATTGTAAAAAATGCTACAGAAATAAATGTGACTGACTTCAGAGAAGGGTGACAACAACAGAACTCATCAGCTTAAACGCCATATTTAATTTAGCAGAAGAAAAGAAGGCTGTATAAAGGTCTTGGATCATGACTCATGACTTTTAAAATGGTTTAATGGAGTTTGTTTACTTACATTTTTGTGCCATGTTGCTAAACAACAGTACAATCCTTTGCACACACTGTACTTTAGTCCCTCGCAGCCTTGTTTTCATTCCCGTTCTAAAAAAAACTAAAAATGGTGTCGCAACCTCGACTATAAGGTCTACGCTTAGTTCGAACAGAGCAGCACACAAAATACAGGAGCAAGATCCATCTTTATTCTTGAAATGGTACCCTTTATACAGACACAGAACCATCATATGAAGCTATTCCAGGATTCAGACGACGGCATGCCATCCTAGTCTGCCACATTTCATTTAGTTGGCATTTGTTTAACGTGTTCAGTGTAGGAAAGATTATCGCCTGGGTTTGTCAGGATATAAAAGCATGTAATCACCCGTAGAACATGGAAAAGAGGGAAATAGCTGTAAAACGGACTTCGTTCTGTTGGAAAAAAAGTGCAAACAGACATAAAAAAAAGAGAGAAAGAAAGAACACAAACAGGTTTGGTGAAGGAGACCGTGTGTTCGGAAGGGTTTCACAGCCTGTATTCATTTAAAGACCGGAGGACAGAAGCAGGACAGGCGGGAGCGGAGGACTGGCGGCTGATATCTGGTGGTCGTGGTGTCGGACTGGAGCCGGATCGGTTTGGATATGGCACACACCTTTTGGTCCACAGACATTTCAAACTGGATCAGTTTTCTCTTTAATCTTTTTTATACTGTTGCTCATTCCTCTCCCCTTATTTTAAACTGAATGACGATTATAATATCATGGCAATACTGTGCAGAGCTGAAAGATTCACAGGAAGTAGTCGGGGGTACGGCGAGTGACGTGCGGCTCTCCTCTGCGCGGCGCGGGGTCGAACTGCAGGCTGAAATCACACGACGCGACACGTCAGACACGTTCACAGAGCATTCAAGAACTCTACACGTATCTGCAACAAGCTTTTCAACTTACAAGGAGTACTTGAGGGTGTCATCGAGCTCCATGATGGCTGCCTGATTCCCACAGCGGTAGCAGTAGTTGGGTGCGCTGAAAATCGTTACCACATTGCGATCATGGCACCAGTTGTAACCCTAGGGAACAAAAGTGTGTTATTTTAGAATCACTGATGTATACGACTTTTAATGTTTTTAAAGTCGTCTCCTCAGCTCAAAGTTGCATTTATTTGATCAAAAATACAGAGAAAAAGTGAAATATTATTACAATTTAAAATGACTGTGTTCTATTTTAATATACTTTAAAATATAATTTATTCCTGTGATGCAAAGCTGAATTTTCAGCATCATTACTGTAGTCTTCAGTGTCACATGATCATTCAGATAATATTTCTAATATGCTGATTTATTATCAATGTTGGAAACAGTTCTGCTGCTTTTTTGATTCCCTTGATACTTTTTTTCAGGATTGTTTGATGAATAAAAAGTTAAAAAGAACAATTTATTCCAAATAGAAATATTTTGTAACAACACACACTACCGTTCAAACGTTTGGCGTCAGTATATTTTTCTCTTTTTTTGAAAGAAATTAATACTTTTATTCAGCAAGAAAGTGTTTAATTGACAGAAAGTGATAGTAAAGACCTATATTGCTAGAAAAGATTGAGTTTGATTAAATGCTTTACTTTTTAACCATACCTAAGCATATATCTAAGCAATTTTTTAAATAAAGACTGAAAAAGTTACATTGTATTTAAAAATCTTTTAAAATGTACGTAATTTGAGATTGTATGAGACTCTTATTTTGAAACGTGTATACCAGCTGCTTGTTCAAAAACATAAAATAAGCAAACAAGCACTCTTACAAACATCTGCAACATATTACAATATAAACATCATAAATAAAACATTGCCATAATTCATCAACAGTAGTTAAACAATCTATTCAGAAATGTGCAATATTCATTGATGACGTACTGTTCTGAAACAGTGAGACTGTGAACAGTGCCGTGTTTTGATTTTGACTTCGCAGCTTTCATTTATTTTATAAAAATCATAGCCTTTAAGCGTAATCATAATAGCCTGTATTGTGATTTCTGTTTTTCCAAATTTAAGGCCTCTTAAAATAAGTTTGTTACACCATTTGGGATAACACTTATGAGCTTAAATGTCATAAAACCTTTTAAAAATTCATACATTTTTTTTGTTTTGTTTTTTTTAGACATTTTAAGAACCACACACTCTTAAATACACTTTACGGTTCACTCACACTGTCGAGATCTGAAGATGTGTGACCTGACTGCACTTTCAGCAAAGTAATAAAATGGAATATCATCCACTTTGTGTCCACATATGAATTTAAGATAACAAAGAGGTGTGCTAAAACAAATCTGATGCATGTCCCATTCAGCAGCAATGTTTGTGAATCTAAATTCAAAGTAAAGATACGTGTTCCCACCTCCATCACTAGCTGGTGAGCTCTAGAGACCAGCGTAAGGCCGTTAGCATGGTTGAATGTCTCGGATATATCCTGCCCAAAGGTGTAGCCAGCACCTCTAGGAGAAATACCCCAACCTCCACGGTCATCTGGGTCAGACCACAATAAATCACACATGGGTCCCTGAAAAAAACAAACAAACAAAAAAAAAACAGACAAAGTTAGTCCATTAATGCTGTTTATAGCATCGCTTTTAGCTTTATTTTGCCATTAGACTCAAACTGCACATGTAAAAAACACAGTAGGATTGCAACTGTCAGCATATGCTGCTAAAATATGCTGGGATTGTCTGCGTTTAATACCTCATGGGGAACTTCCTGTAAACGATCCAGCGCTCTGATGTGATCAAGAGTGTCTATGGATGGTGACAATCCTCCATGAAGACAGAAGATCTG
>JAHKKF010492366.1:0-10062 GCA_019740295.1 Labeo calbasu
TACTACTATCTCATCTGAATTGCATCAAATCTGAGTTCTTTGAATTAGGCACCATAACTCTACAGTATAACCATTGCACTAACCAAACCACAAGCTCTGCTCTTCATGCTCAGAAACAAAGGTACAAAAGTGGTCACTGGGGTGGTTTCCTTTTAAAAAGTACTAATATGTATGCTTTAAGTACTATTATGTACCTTTAAGGTACCAATGTGTATCATTTAGGGGTAAAGATACAGAAGTGTACATTTTCAAAGGGTAAAGCCCCAGTGACAGCTTTTGCTCCTTTTCTTCTGAGAGTGTTTAGAACAATGCTAACCACAAAACTTCAACAACAGGAACTCTTGGTAAATGTCCGACATAAGTGAACATTAAACACTTGCTTTACTTGAAAGCACACTTAATTTTAAAAAATCATTATCATTATGTCGATATTTTAATACCTTAAAATGTCTAAAGTGAATGTTTTACTTATGTTTAGATCCAATATTTCAAAAACTACTGTTTCGTAAATAAAATCACCTAACAGATATTATAGTAATGTTCATAAATTACAGTTAACTTTGCTTAGGTTATACTACTATAACACCTGTAGATGGCAACAAGAGACTGTCACCAGTGTCAACAGCAATGATATAGGCCTACATATTAACAAATAATGTTTCTCTATAATTAAATTATGATACTAGTTATAATACACTGAAGCTTAGATAGAAAATAGAAATAGATAAACAATTTCAAAGCTCAAATGGCAATATATATCTAAATCTATCTGCATTCTATTTTAAACTATTTTATTATTTTCTAAATATGAAGCTGTTTGTGTACCACAAGGGTGCAGCAGTAGGCTACCTAAAGAACTCCAGAACTTCACAAAACTAATAAATACATAGTCTGTTGTCAGTACAATTAATTCTTAAGTACAGACTTGTTCCTGACTCGTTTTTTTCTGTTTGAACATGAAATGTGTTTTATCAGGAAATAGCATCACCTATAAAACATCTAAATGTCGCAATCAGGGCTACAGATTTGTTGGCGTGTTGCGCGGAAGTCATCTGCATCCTCAGAGCCGCTGCTTTCACTTCCATCCACTTCACGAGTGGACGCGTCTGAGCGCAGTTGATCGCTGACAAGATCTCTAAACTTCAGCTGCTCATCAGATATGCAAGATGAGAGGATACATATTTGGAGTACTTGTATTTTTGAAATACTGCATTTGCGGTGATGTGGTAAACTTTGATTCGGACATCAAGGACTTTGTAGTTGGTAACAGCAAGTTGTTTGTTCTTACTGACCATCGACTACATCAGATGAGACTCGATTTATATGAGGAGAAGTGGAAAGACATCACTAATGCAACTCATCATAATAGAGTCACCATTCTGGTGCCTTTTGACGTCAACAGCACCTTGGTAACGTGTGGGACCGTTAATGGATATTGTGAAGTTCTTGATATAAATGACATTACAAACAGTATTTACTATGAAAGTAATATATTGCTAAGACCGCGACAGGATGAGAAATCTGTTGCCTTCATAGCCAGTAGATACCTTTTGGTTGGGAAAAAAGACGATGACGCAAACCCTCAAAACAGGTATTCTGTTGTTAGCTTGCGGAACACTTTACAGTCTCAGAAAGGTGGGATTTTTTCAAAAAATGCAGAAATGTCAGAGGCCATCATTCAGAGCAACGTGGAAGATGTGGAAGATGTGGAATTTGTCGATGGATTTCAGAGAGTTTCGCCCTCAGAATCCTACTTATTTCTCAACGCAAAGATTAACTCAGAGAGTAAAGTGCTCGTCCTGTGGATGAACGGCTCTAAAGAAAAAAAAGGAGATATCATCAAATCCCTACAGGCTGCAACGATACGATGCTGCAGTGATAAAGTTCGTCCAGTGCTCGTCGCTTCCACCGTTATTCCCTCAGCGAATGGCGTTATTTGGGCAGGTGTGTTCAGTGCCCAGAATCAGCAGGATCCGGAGAACAGCGCGCTGGCTCTGTACGACATCAGTAAAGTTCAAGGCAGAGTGAAGGGGTTCTGCTCTGTTGGTGACAGGCCATGTGGTTCTGAGGTTAGAAATTTTATTTATGTGTTCAGTATGCACGCCTAAAAATGTGTAATACCTGAATCTGTTGCACAACAATATGTAATTGTACTATTCAGTAGTCATATAAAGTTTAATTTTGTTGTTTGTGTTTCAGAATGGTACTAAACTTCAGCCACTCTCTGTGGTGTTCAAGTACAGCTCAATATCAGCAGTGGCAGCAATGAGAAGTGAATCCTGGATTGTGCTGTTCATAGGAACCAGTGATGGCCAACTCATAAAGGTCTCCTTCACCTCTCTTTCATACACATTATTTTCATCAGTCTCACTGAGTTTTCATTTTTAAATACCTGCCCAACATTTTAATTTACACATATAGGTCGGAGCTGTTTTTAATGCTGCATTTGAATTTCTGCAGTCATAATTCATTATTTGAATTTCTGTTTTTCTTTCTAGCTTGTGTTGGATGAGAAATTCACAGCAGGTTGTCCAATAGTGCTGTACAAATCTGATGATGAAAGAAAAGTGTTTCCCAAAATGCACTTTGATCCAGTAGGTTTCAAACATATCTACATTGCTCTGAAGAATCAGGTGAGGTTTTAAAAATGTGCAATTAACAAACAATAAAAATATATACAGTATATATACTTCTGGTGTAGTAGAAACATTTTGATTAATGAATTGTTTCTGTATAAAACATTTAAATGTACAAAAATTACTGTTACAGTGTTCTAAAATAAATAAGTAAAAAGTGAGTCTGCTTTTCAGAAGCAACATGAAAACCTTATGACTTTTGTTGATCCAAGACAATTTTAGAAAAAAAAAATCTGTTAGAGATATCAACAGCTAGAGAACCACTAAATTAAACTATGTAGATGTTACTAAATCAGGCAGTATGTCAGATACTTTACTGTGTGTTAGATTCTGCTCATGTTTTTGATGTAGTTAAGAAGAGTGCCTGTGGCTTCATGTGCTAACTACAGCACTCTCAAAGACTGCAGAGCTGCTCTGGACCCTCTCTGTGGCTGGTGTGTGAACTCACGCAGGTCAGTCTGCCTTTATCACATGTGATATTTCACATCAAACATGATATCTGCTCCAGGCTGCATCTACACTAAATATGCTTAATTGTAGAACAGCATGTTAACTTCTTATCATCTATATGGACGTGATAAGCAGTGTGCAAACAGTTTTGTAGTAATATATTGGTTGATGCTGTTTTTCACTAGATGTTCTACTCAAAGTCAATGTTCAAATACTTCATGGGTGTCCATCCCAAAAAACTCTCTTCAGACACAGCTGTTTTCTTTTCAGATGGCACAAAAATCTCCTAGACAGGTAGACATCAATATCTAAGTCTATAATTTTGAAAATGCTTACAAGACTAATCTTCACTAATCAGTGCCCTCTCCAACGCAGATTACTCTACATCTTTCCTTGAGTCTGGAGAGCCCAGGAAATCCCACTTTCTCATGCACCTTCACCACAGAAACCAAGAAGCTGTGTGATGGGCCTGATCCGCCTGCAGTTTTCCCAAACTGCTCCTGTAGTTTTTCTGATCAGCTACTAAGTACTAGAGGTTGGTTCTCCTACAATGAAGTTTTTATGTGCTATATGATAGTATATAATCATAAGTATTTTTTGTTAATCTGTTCAGAGTTAAGAGTCTCTGCTACTGTTACTATTGAGGATCAGAAGATCACTGACACACTGACACTGAGGAACTGCTCCAGTATCACAGATAATTCACCTAATGCTTCTTATACACAGTGAGAAATGCAGTCTAAAAGAGTTTTGAAAGACTTCCTTAAATGTTTATTTTAAAAAATTAAACATGAATTAAATGCAGGTGTGTGCAGTGTATCTCAGCTGGGTGTCACTGGTCCTCTTCCTCCCAGAGTTGTGACTGGACACAGGGGTCTGGACCACAGTTAAATATACAGGTGAAATTACATGTAACCTATAATCTAGTGATTCAGTATGTTTATTGAGAAAGCGCATACCTTAATGATGTCATATTAATTCATTGTTGATAGCTGAACTATCATTGTTTTGACTGAAGCAAACTCAGGAAGTACATTAACTGCTCTTTCTCTACTCTTTAGGATGCATGTAAAGATCTATTCTCTAGGATGGTCTACAAAGTAAGTGTCATGCTGATTGTGTGCTCAACTTCACAGAATGGGGATTGTCTGTCACAATCACCATTATTTTAAATTTATGTATAGATATTTATGTAAATAAATGTATGTGTATTTATGATAATAATAGTAATAACAAAAATAATGCTAATTGTTATTATTATTTTATTGAAATATATAATGCATTTTTTTTTTTTTTTTGTAACTGAATGCAACCTATGGTGTTTTGTAGGAGCCAGAGATTTTTTCACTGAAGCCCAACAAGGTTTCTTTCCATGGCAGAAACAATATTTCACTAAGAGGAAGCAACCTGGAAAATGTCACTAAAATCCGTATTCGAGGGGATCTAGACTGCATTCCTAAAGAGTGAGTCTCTTTGTTTGTTTTTTCATGTATATGAATGTTTGTAGATTCAGATAAATGATGCTGTATATCTGTACATGAATGTTTCCCTTCAGATCTCCAGTGTTTGATCGCTCCAGTAAAACTTTAAAGTTCCACATTCCACCCAGTGCAACTAAAGGAACAGTGAAAGTGTGTGTTGTTACTCCTGACGACCGTTGTCATGGTAACAGCATCATCACTTACAGCTCTCAGCCCAGCTGTACTGGAATACAGCCCAACGTCACCTGGAGCAGGTCAGACCATTTCAAACAAACAATTAGATCAGCTTCTACATCTCATCAACACATGAAGATGTCAACTGCACATTTTAATTATTGAATTGAATGCCACACAGAACAATTTGCAAAACTGTTGTTAATGTGGAAAAATAAGATTTGCAGAGTAATGATCTGCATCTGCAGAGATACTTTTAGAACAAATGAAAAAACATGCGAGACAGCAAAAAATGAAAGCAGAAATGAGAGTCATTAGGTCATTTCCATTTTGTCATAGTTATTAAGGTCTTGCTTAAACTGTTGGAGGTTTAGTAAGAGCAACATGCTTTCTGACAAGGTTTTCTTAACATTATTGGTGGGTTTAACTTACATTAGCTGTAGAATTTGTGCTATTATATGTCTGTGTGCATGCAAAAATAAGTGGGAAAATGCTAATATTAATAAATAAATGTTTTTTATATATCATGTATTACTGGCTGAAGTTTTGAATGTCTCTTTATGCAGTGGTGGAAGGAGGATTCATGTTCAGGGAAGCAATCTGGAATTAGTGGAGTCAGTTTCTGTCCTTCCCTTTAATAACATGCTGCAAACACAATACAACACAAGTTTAGGGGTAAGACGTGTTTATTACTTTTGAAGTTGCTCTCAGCACTTTATCTGATACATAGAGGTCAACTATTTATTTCAGCTTCCAAATCTTCGAAAGTCAATCAACTGACTGACATTCAAACTGTTATTATGCCTGAACATTTCACACAATTCTTAAATGTGTTAATTTATTTTTATACATAATATTATAGAATTTTAATATTTTCATTTCAATACTGATTGTCAGTTAACATCGTCTGTGGCAGAATTTTAATATCGACTTTCATTGTATTCACAGCTTACATGCAGCTTTTGATGTCACAAGTATTAGAATCATATTTTCAATGTCTCTCTTTCTCAGGATGTGTGGTTTGACTCACCCCCCTGTGATGGCAGTGGTCAGTTTAAATTGTCGATGAATGCTGGGAACACCACTGTGGGCTGTGTGGATTATTTCCTCTACCAGCCTGATCCAGAATTCACTGGATTCTCCACCGTACCACTGGCAAAAGATCTACAGGTGAACATTGAGGTGAGTTTAGTGATAAAGTGGGTTTGACTTTCATCCATAGTCTGCATTTTTGGCATGCGTACCAGCCCCTGGTCAGCTCTCAGTAAATATTATTATATTTCTGAACATCAGCATTTGAAACTCACAATCTTAAAAACATCCCACACTTTCTCTCTCTCACTCAGAAAAAGACAGATATGTTGAGTTTGAGTATGAATGAGGTGACTGTGACAGGTCTACAGGGAGATCGTGAGTATCAGTGTGTATTGGAGAAGATTGAGACCAATGCCATTATCTGTAAGATTAAAGGAGAAGCCATCACTTCAGTGAACTCACTCACTGTGAGTCTACATATTCATGTCTTTATTCACATTGTCTTAAATAATTATTGTAAATTATTATTATGTATTACACATACAAAATCTTCCTTCTTTGCTATATTTTTCAGATAAATGTTGGGAAGTTTTCTAAAAAACTTGAGCCTCAAAGTCCTTTAATATATTTACTAATCTTTGTTGCACTGATTGTGATCATAATTCTGGGTGCTGCTGGTAAGTGATTTTAAATTTACACCGTATATTTTCACACTTTTCTGCAGGTACTAATGTATGTGTTTGCTTATCTGTCTAGTTGGAGTCATTTTTCACCGTAAGAGCCAGAGACAAATGAATGAGAAAATGAACAAGCAGCTAGAAATGCTGGAAAGCAACATCAGAAGGGACATACGACAAGGTTGGTCATATTTGAAATGCTCGTCATCTTTGAAAAATTGCTCATACTAAAGGTTAGTGTTATGAACGCACAACTAACCCTAAATATTAACTTTGATGTGTAATTCTCACACACATTTGTGCAAAGGACACATATGACACCTCAAATCAACTATTGCAGTCAATAAAACTTTCAAAGGTGACATTATGAAAATCTGACCTTTTCCATGTTTAAGTGGAAATCAGGTCCTCGGTGCGTCTACCAACCCAGAAAACATGAAAAAGAACCCCATTTTGGAACACTATTTTTATGCTGCCACACAGATCTAGTATAAACATGCAATTTCTGTCCCAGCTGTTTTCCTTCACACACATAACCAACTGTTTTTGTAACTCATTTTTGTTTTTTACATAAACTTGTGTGTATTTGACAGATTAAGCACAATAAGACATGAAAGTAAACTTAGTTTAGTACTCACATGCCGTGTGACAGCCAGTTTCTGTGCACATGCTTCGGATGTGTGCGCTTAGAAAACCCTATATTTGAAGTTTAATCTGATAAGGCTTTGAAACACATGATTTCGGCATGATACACATGATAATCAAAACCAAACAGATATTTTTTAGCAGAGTTATTTTATCTGAGTTACGAGCTATAAAGACACAACCCTATTCTGGAAAAGGGGGCAGGGAGCAGCAGCTCATTTGCATTTAAAGAGACATGCACGAAAACAGCGTGTTTTTGCTTCCACTCAAAATAGGCATTTTTTAAATTATATAATAAACCATCTGTTGCATGTTTTAAGCTGAAACTTCACAAACACATTCTGAGGACACCTAAGATTTATATTAAATTCTATTAAATGTAAAAAAAACCCATAGACGCACAGTGAAAAAGAATCACATGCAATATTAGGATCCAGAATATAATAGACTTCGGGTGTTTTTTATTTGCATTTTTTTATTTGAGCTGGTAAGTAACTTTGTAAACACCACTGTAGGGCTGTAGCTATCGATTTTTTTAGTAATCGAGTATTCTACCGATTATTCCATCGATTAATCAAGTAATTGGATAAGAAAAGAGCATTACTAAATATACATTAAAGAGCAATACTAAATATACAAGAGAAAATAAGATAGGTCTCTTAAATTAGTTTTCTTTTTAGAAAATTTTTTATTGCTGAAATTGCATTAAAACCCATTTAATGCATTTATTTGCCAAATTACATTCAAAATGCAATGCAAATATATCAATTAATATATATATATATATATATATATACAGAAATACAAAAATCAATTTCACATTACTTTAGAAAAAGGTAAACATTACAATCTAAAACGACAGCATAAATCAAGAATCAAGAAATTTACACACTATTTAATTCAGCTCAGAGAGACATGAATGCATTTAACTTGCAGTTACAAATGCATAAATAATATTTTGTTATTTTAAAACATTGGATACTGATATTTACATGTATTTTTAAAATGAAGATACTTTAAATATGAAATCAAAACCAGCAAAAAAAACTTCAAAAAAGTCAATGTTAAGTAAGGGAGTTATTGTGATTGAACTGAATCATTTAACGGGTGATTCATTAAAGAATGAAACACTGTCATGTTGCTCAAAGATGCAAAACAGCGGCTGTGTTTGGAATGGTTATTTGTTGGCGAAATAGAGCAAAAACTGGCAATATGCTGTCTAAAATGTAAGTCTCTTAATATTAACTTCTTGTTTATTGATAAACTGTTGCGTAAAATCAGTATCACATTTGTAATCATGCTGAGGCACTCTTTGTTTGATATTGACTAACTTTATAACTTTCTGTGTCACAGAGAGAGAATGAGACAATCGACTTAATGGCACTTAGTCTTTCACAAAACATACAGTAGTCAAGATTTGAAGTGGATCAAAAAGTTGTCATAAGACAAGATGTTTTGGTTGTTTTGGACAACTTTGATGAATGGTTTTGATCCACTTCAAATGTTGACTACTGTAGCTAACTTAGGGAGATCATAACTAACCACCATTAATTTAGCGTTTATCGGTTTGTGCGTCAGTAATAATGGTCCGTGGGGAAACACAGTGTTCTGTATGTAGTTACAGTAAATGGACTAAAGGAAGCCTCGAGGCAAATAATTTGCCTCGATGATTTTTTGTATTAGAGTTACTCCAGTTACTCGAGGATTGGTTACAGCCCTAAACCACTTACAGTAGACCAATCTACAAGTGGAACAACCCACAAAACGAGTGGCAAGTTTCGCAGGCAAACACCACTAACATGTACTGCTGAAAACATGAAAATGTAGTATCATTCATAAGTGCTCAGATGTTGCCATGCTGCTTACAAATGTTTAATGGATTTCATGTATGATTACATAATGCATGTATGTTTGTTCATTTTGACAGAGTTTGTTGACTTGCAAACAGAAAAATCGGATTTAATTGATAACGTTGGAGCCATACCTTTCCTGGATTACAAGCACTTTGCCTCAAAAATCTTCTTTCCTGAGGTTCAGTATTTTTATCTATCTGAATTTTTTCTTGTAGCATTACTATATGTGTTTGTTTGTTTAATAAATATTTTCATATTTTCTCTAGGCTGGTACTCTGGCAGCAGTCATGATCAGAGACATTGGGCAGGTCAGATGCTGCAGTGTCTTTAGTAGTATATGAAATATGTGTCACACTGTACAAAACTAAATGTTTTATCTCTGTCATATGTTTTTTTTATGGTCAGGACTCTGAGAAGACAACTGTAGATGAGAAATGTCAGGCTTTTGCCGCGCTGATCAGAGATAAGCAGTTTCTCAGTTGTTTCGTGCACGCATTAGAGGAACAGAAGAACTTCAGCATAAAAGACAAGTGAGTCGAATACATTTACATTGATACTTCTATTCAGAGCGACTTACAAAAGAGGAAGAAGACACTTTGAACATGTTCTCACCTCTGTTTCAAGATGACTTGATAAACCAGGTCACGGGGTCTTTCAAATATTTTGAGGCCTGTTGCTTAGATGTGTAAACAGATACTGTTTTGTGTTTTTTTAGACTAGCACATTTTTCTCTTCGAGGGAAGTGTCTGCCCTTAAAATGACCAACACACTTAAACACAGATATGTGTTTGAAGTTTTAGTTCATAATGCATTCAGTCTCTTAACTAGAAGATAACCATTTCATTGGGTATCCAAAACAAAACTGCATTTTGTCTAATAACCAAAACTTTATTAACTAAGGATCTTCTATCAGTCTAAGAGAAAGCCAGGGAGATGAAAAATCCACGTTTTATTGAGTAATCTTAGTTGTGTATAATTCAGTGCTTAGACTTTGTTTGAATAGCACAAAACCATCAAATATACACTACCGTTCAAAAGTTTGGGGTCAGTAAGACTTGTAATAGTCTTTAAAGAAGTCTCTTATGCTCATCAAGGCTGCATTTATTTGATT
>JAHKKF010492370.1:0-10129 GCA_019740295.1 Labeo calbasu
TTTTTTTTTTTTTGCAAAAATTGGTCTGTTACTGGATGACATGGGGCGCCGGGAGGGAGTCTCGCCCAGGGAGCAATTCAGTGTAGAACCGCCACTGTCCATGAGTTTCAGACTTAAGGCAGTCATTGCCTGCAAAGGATTCTCGACAAAACATTAAAAATGAACATTTTATTTATTATTATATTTATTTGTCCAATTACATTTTAGCCCCTGAAAACGGGGGGACTGTGTATGAAATAGTTGTTATTCCTAAGCATTTTGTTATATTTTTGTTCAACTCCTTAAATTAAAGCTTAAAGTCTGCACTTCAATTTCATCTTGATTGTTTCATTTTAAATCGATTCTAGTGGCATACAGAGCCGAAATTAAGTCAGTGTCCAAATATATATGGACCTGACTGTGTACTGAAAATCCCAAGTCTTAGCACTGAAATGGACCGTCTACAAATAAAGCCAGACCACCAGCCAGTGATGGATTTCTGAGCCAAGCGTGTTTAAAGCATCATATTAGCATATGTACAGTGTTTGATTCGCTAAATAGATGCGTCCTTTGAGGAAAGAAACACATAAACATTGTGCTAGATCCTGTTTGCCACAACAAACCACATAATTTGCATTCGTGGCTATCTGCTTTATTAATAGTAATGCTATTAATAAGGTTATTAATATTAAAATTATTATTATTATTATTAATAGTATTTAATAATCCCAAATTTGGCACCAATGTCACTGTTTTAGTCCATTTAAGCCACATTAAAGGAGAAAACCACTTCCAGAACAAAAATTGACAGATAATTTACTCACCCCCTTGTCATCCAAGATGTTCATGTCTTTCTTTCTTCAGTCGATAAGAAATTATGTTTCTTGAGGAAAACATTCCAGAATTTTTCTCCATGTAGTGGCCTCTAATGTTGTCCCCAAGTTTAAACTCCCAAAATGCAGTTTAAATGCAGCTTCAAATGGCTCTAAATGATCACAGCCAAGGAAGAAGAGTCTTATCTAACAAAACGATCATTTTCGAAACAAATTAAAAATGTATATACTTTTTAACCTCAAATGCAGTGTATAGAAGGCTCTAGAAGCAGGAAAAATGGGCAAGATTTGAGCTTGACAAGGGTCAAATTGTGATGGCTAGACAACTGGGTCAGAGCACCTCCAAAACTGCAGTTCTTGTGGGGTGTTCCAGGTCTACAGTGGTCAGTATCCATCAAAATGGTCCAAGGAAGGAACAGTGGTGAACTGGTGACAGGGTCAATGGCGGCTAAGCCTCATTGCTGACCCCTGTCTGCCGAAAGCACCAACAGTGGGCACCAGAAGAATTTTGAGGTGAAGAATTTGAACACTGTGAGGTGTTGATTTGGCCGCCAAATTCCCCAGATCTCAATCCAATCGAACATCTGTGGGATGTGCTGAACAATCAAGTCCCACGGAGACCCCACCTCACAACTTACAGGACTTATGGTGCGCTCAAGTCATGTCGGATAGATCGTATTTATCATGCCATTCACATCACGGGCTTGCACAACCGGGAAGCCGACGAGCTGTCACGAGCTGCGCTCCCCAGAGAATGGAGGCTCCATCCCCAGACGGTCCAGCTGAGCTGGAGACATTTCAGAGAGGCTCAGGTAGACTTTTTTGCCTCTCCAGAGACCTCTCACTGCTAGTTGTTTTACTCCCTGACTGAGGGAACACTCGGCACAGATGCACTGACACATAGCTGGCCGCAGGGCCTGTGCGTATATGCGTTTCCCCCAGTGAGCCTTCTCGCACAGATGTTGTGCAAGATCAGGGAGGACAAGGAGCAGGTCCTGCTTGTGGCGCTCCCAGGACTAATACTCCTTGTGACAGCCCCTCTTTGGCAGATTCCTTTGAGGAAGGATCTGCTGACTCAGAAAGGCACCTGTGTCCAGACATCTGGAAACTTCATGTCTGGTCCAAGGGGTAGTAGACACCATCACTTTGGAGAGAGCACAGTCTACGAGACACACCTGTTCGTCAAGTGGTGTTCAGGACCCCTGGAGATGGGATCAGAGTCATGCTGTCCTTCTTGTAGCAAGGGTTGGTGTGAAGTAGTGATGGGGCGTTCTTAAACGATTTGTTCATTTTGAACGATTCTTTAATGTGACTGGGGACGAACGAGTCATCTCGGGGAGTGATTCGTTCAGTCGTGCATGCGCAACATCCTATTAGGTTGTGTACTGGAGTTAGTTCACCTGTTTCGAGTATTTGGGTTTTTGGACTCATTCGTTATTTTATGGGGCTGAACGTAATGAACGAACGAATCAAACTCAAAGACTCGAGAGATGAACTAATCAATTATTTTTCCTGCGCACACTGCATTGGTTGAGCTTATAGGGCTGTCACATGATGAACAAATGACTCGAACCCGAAGATTTGAGAGATGAACTAATCAATTCTCTTTCCGGCTCACACTGCATAGGTTAAGCTTATGGGGCTGTCACGTGATGAACGAACGACTCAAACTCAAAGACTCGAGAGATGAACTAATCAATTCTTTTTCCGGCTCACACTGCATTGGTTAAGCCTATAGGGCTGTCACATGATGAATGAATGACTCAAACCCGAAAACTTGTCAGATAAGAGGTGAGGTGAGCTAATTATAAACTAAAGACCCAGGTAAACAATGAATCAATCTTTTCTGTCGAGAAGGTTAAATCCACAACTATATAGTCCACAACCATAAATCAGTGCACTACCATTAGTTGACCTTACTATGAGTGTCTATGTTCTATTCAACATTAAACAGAAAAGCAATTTAAAAGTACACTAGAGTACACTATTTCTCTGCTGTATCTGTTGGGCATTCAGGAGGAGATCATTAAGCTGCCTTGAGGCTTATCAATTTCTCAAAAATAAAAATAAAAATAAAAAATTCTGTGTGACCTCCATTTAGAACAGGAAAGAAAAATGTTACCATTGATTGCATTGTACATTAAATTTGAAATAAGTGTGTAATTTAAGTTAAATTTGTTCATTTGAATTGTACTATTTTTGAGGTTTGTCATGTATTTGTTTTAGTTTTTCAGTTTGTTTATTAAAATAATTATAAATGTCAACAGCAGGAACAACAAACTAGACAGGGAGGGGTCACCCTACCCAAAACGTGTCTCCAGGAACCTTTAGTTTTTCCAGTCTATGAAAATAATTAAATGCAGCTGTACTTTTTTGCATACACGCACATCCTGTATGCTAAAGTGTGTCCCACATCCTGACTGAACAAACGAAAGCGCATTGATGCAGTTTGAAATAATGTCTTGAGCAGCATGACCAGGAAAAAAGCGCTTAAGATTGCAGTCTCAACTGAGATACAACTGACACCTGAGATTCTCGAGAGACACATACAAAGATGAAGGAGAGGGTAAACTTATATGTTATTGTATATTCTGGTCCACGGAGTTCTAAGTTTATATATTGGTGGTGGTGGGGAGGATGGAGTGGAAAGTCAAGTCTGCGTCATCAACTGCAGTTCTAATAGAGACACATCAAGTGTCAAGCTGTGATTGGCTAGGAAGCTAAGATGCACGATCTTGAATGGTCTGAGGGTGAGTGCAGTTTCAGCAAATTTTTTGGTGAAATTTTGCCTAAATAAACTTTTAATTTGCTGCTTGTTAATAGTTAGTAAGGTAGTTATTAAGTTTATGTATTGAGTAGAATTGGGGATGTAAAATATGGTCATGCAGAATATTTACGTTATAAGTAGGGGAACACAGGGCACAAACTAATGCGGTTAGTTATAACACAAGTGGTTTAAAAATTCTCACACATGCTAGCATAACCAAATTTACTGTATTTACTAGCTGCCACATCAACACTATAAAAAGTGTGCTGCAGGGCTGTACAGTGCGACATACATGCTACGAAAAAACTGGTCTATGCGATGAATAAATTTACCACTGTAGCACGTGTGCGATAGAGTTTTGCCGCTGAATAGTGTGAGGTGATTTCGCTGTGCTTATCTGTGTGTGTGAGATTGATTATACTTGGTAGTTAGGGGTGTGCGATATGCCGATTTTTGATCGTGAACGATTCAAAATGTGCCAAGATCGGCTAGGGGCAGTTGTGGCCTAATGGTTAGTGAGTCAAAATGGCTGCAAAATTGGCTGCCCACTGCTCCGGTTGTGTGTTCATGGTGTGTGTTCACGGTGTGTGTGTGTGCACTTGGATGGGTTAAATGCACCCACAAATTCCGAGTATGGTTCACCATACTGGGCCACACATCATGTCCTTTCCTTCCTTTCCTGTTGAAGAAATGCTACCAGATGCTATCTGCCTGATACAGTTTTGGTGCCTCCGTCTCAATATATAACAATGTACAACATGACATTCACATCAAATGTTAACTCTGCAGCAGAGTTCCACTCATGGGACACTGCACATATTCACAATCACAAAAGTGATTTACATCTGCTTCAAAGCCAGTTAAACACTTAATTCACATGCTGAGATTCCAACTTGTAAAAAGCGTTCACGTCCTCGTAGAACCCGTAATTAAAACTTGTGAACTGGGAATCTTCTGAGAAATATGACCACATGACCGCTGTACCACCTGACCAACGTAGGCTCTGTTTAGGCATTGATAGTGTTGCCATAGAAAAGCATAATTCCGAGTCTGAGGATGTGAACAGCTCAGAGTAGAACATCACATGTTAGCTGCGTCTCATTTAGAAGGATGCATCCTCCGGAATTCGCATTTGAAGGCTGCACACACCTTTGGGGTGGACTCATTTAAGAAAAGTAACCGTTAAATTGCAAAGTAAAAAAGAAATTATAGTATTTTACACCTCACAAGGAATAACGGTCAATTTTATTATGGTTACCTATCGTAAATAAGGAATCCTTGTTGTCATCTCGAAATTACGATAATTACGATATGGCGTGAACGCAGCGTAAGAGTCTGTCAAACAGCGTCTTTCACATCTGATTGATTTTGCATCTAATACTGTCAAAAACACACAAGATTTATATATAAAAGGTTATGTCTAAAATGAAAGTAGTTGAGAGAGAAACGGATGCATGCAGCTTTTAAAGCGATAGAACAACATGCTGTCGCTTGTCATGAAAGGAATAGTTAACCCAAAAATTACATTTCTGTCATTATAATCAACCCTAACTTGTGCTACAACTGTTTGGCCTGTGCTAGAAAACTTTCAACCTCTGTCATCAGTGCAATGTGCAAAAAAGTTAATGTACAGCCCTGTGCACCAAAATTAAAAAATCTCTTAATATTTATTTTGTTCCATAGCAAAAGTAAATTTCTGGCTGAAGTAAATTTTTCATTCAAATACTGACAAGCTCGAGAGGCAGTGAATTGATATCTGATACTAAATTCAGTTAGCCAGTCGAGCAGTGAGCACGACGACCTCCGCAATGTCTCAGTGTTTTAGGGAACCAAGGTTACCAAAGTAATCAGAGACGTTCATGAAGGAAACCACAGACATGTTGTTGGTGAATCATCACCGCTGAACCGCTGAAACGTACACCATTGTACGTTGCCCCAGCAACCTCTGACATTATTTCAGGTGGACAGACCTGCCTAGTCTGAAATGGTGCAGAGTAGACAAAATGGCAGCCATGTGCTCTTGAGGCAGGCTAACGTCTACACTGAGTTGAAAACCACTCCCAGATATGTTATAGCAGGGGTCACCAGACCCGGTCTTGGAGGGCCGGTGTCCCTGCAGAGTTTAGCTCCAACCCTAATTAAACACACCTGAACCAGCTAATCAAGGTCTTACTGGGTATACTTGAAACTTCCAGGCAGGTGTGTTGAGGAAAGTTGGAGGTAAACTCTGCAGGACACTGGCCCTCCAGGAACAAGTTTGGTGACCCCTGTGTTATAGACTGACTCGGGGCGAGAATGCTCTTCTGCATGTTTACACATAGCCCTAGAGCAGTTCTCAAACTTTTTCTGCCATTCCCCACTTTGAAGGTAGGGAAGGGTTCCAAGCCCCACCTCTCCCCAATCACCCCAACAAAAAGGTAATAAACTAGGCTTTAAGTTGAACTGTTAAAATGTATTCAAACTTATTTTATTAACATCACATTTAAAAAAACGTAACATCAAATAACAGCATTATAAACTTTTAAAAAGTGCAATTATACTATCACTTTGCATGTAATAAGACTTTGTTCAAAAGTAAATAATAATAATAATGCAATTGTGTTTGCATTTTGCCTGATAACATCAAATTCAGAAAAGGAGAAAATAAAAGTGTAGACTAGCTGTGCTTTGCTTCATTTTGTCTCTTTACAAACTGCATGCAAAACTAACAAAGGGAACACGCACAAGTCTCTCATATGCTCCCACCACACCAACTGTAAATCCAAGACCAAGATATGCCTCATATTATTTTTTTTTACGGCTAGCTTTTTGGTTGATTAGGTCCAGGGGCGGATCTACCGGTGTGGCACGGGGTGGCAACTGCCACCCTAAGAAAAAGCTGTGCCACAACACCTGCCCCCCAGAATTACCAGAGAATAAAATATAAATGTAAGCAGTGTTTCATAAAATCCTAACAACGGAGAGAGGAGAGGGCTGAACGAATCAACACGGGTTTTATACTTTCACATATTCACACATACATTTACAGTATACAGTACCAGTACATCAGATGATGGAAATTTCACTATTCTATTTGTACAGTAAACTGTAGCACATGTTGTACAGCTTCAAACGTGTGACTGTCAAATTTTGATTCGTAACCATTTTTTTTTGTGTGTGCACTGCTTTTTTGCGGATCTGAGAAATGACTGCCAGAAATATAGCTGGTCTTGTGTCGGGAGATCAAGAAACTGCTATAGTACTGTGTACTATAATGAAATCAGTCCGAATGTGCAGAGGACACTGCATTTATTTATTTATTATTTCATTTTTTACTGTACTGTATTGTACAATTCTTTGGTATTTTAATGTTTCTAGTGCTTTTCATCTACTACAAGATTACTTTACAGTAATAAAATGAAAATAATTTTTTAAACAAAAGTAAATTGCTGAGTTATACGTCTGTATCTGTAATTTAATTTATGTTGTATACTGTGAGAAGAGTTTTTTCTTATGGTGTTTTTGATCTCATGAGAGTTTAATGGGCAGGAAAGTCATCTGTAAGCATTTAGGAATACCTGTAATAACTATAGATTGAAAAGTTGAAAGACAAATTTATGCTGGCTTGTCTTGAAGTCTTGTTTAAAAAATATAAATAGTTTGGTCAGTTAGATGTTCTACATGTTGTCTAGATGTTCTAAAGTCTTGCTAGTTGTTTGTTAGGAGATTCTGGGTGGTTGTTAGGCTTTTGCTATGAAGTTACTGGGGTGTTGATAGTGTTTTCTGGGTGATTACAGAGAATCCCACCTCTATTAAAGAAGTCTACTTCCGGAACAAAAATTTACAGATAATGTACCCCTTGTTATCCAAGATGTTCATGTCTTTCTTTCTTCAGTCGTAAAGAAATAATGTTTTTTGAGGAAAATATTTTAGGATTCTTCTCCATATAATGGACTGCTATGGTGCCCCGAGTTTGAACTTCCAAAATGCAGCTTAAATGTGGCTTCAAACGATCCCAAATGCGGTTTTAAAAGATGACAGCTGAGGAAAAAGTGTCTTATCTAGCGAAACGACTGGTTACTTTCATTAAAAAAAATACAAATTAAATACGTTTCAATCTCAAATGCTCATCTTGTCTTGCTCTGCATAAACTCTGTATATTCTGGTTCAAGACAATTAGGGTATGTTGAAAAACTCAAATCGTATTTTCTCCCTTACCTTCAAAAATCATTTTTAAAATCATCCTACATCGCTGCAGAAGTACCGACCTAGTCTTTGCAAAGAAGATCAAACACCCTTCAGTCGATTTTGAAGTTGAGGGAGAACATGAGATGGGAGTTTTTCAACATACCCTAACTGTCATGAACCGGAAAAAACAGTTCAGGCAGAGAAAGACAAGACGAGCATTTGACATTAAAAAATATATAAATTGTATTATTTTTATGAAAATAACCGATCGTTTTGCTAGATAAGACCCTTCTTCCTCGGCTGGGATTGTTTACAACTGCATTTGGGATCGTTTGAAGCCGCATTTAAACTACATTTTGGATTTTTAATCTCGGGGCACCATAGCAGTCCATTATATGGAGAAAAATTCTGAAATGTTTTCCTCAAAAAACAATTTCTTTACCATTGAAGAAAGAAAGACATTAACATCTTGGATGACAAGGGGGTGAGTACATTATCTGTAAATCTTTGTTCTGGAAATGAACTTCTCCTTTAATAACAGAAAATCAAACATTGTTTTTAAAACCTATCCATTTTCAGTGTTTTGATATTATTGTATCTCTTTCTAATGTTAGGAAATTTAAAAGTATAGCCAATGTAATTTTAAGGAAGGAAACACTAGTCATGAAGAAGTCTATGCTATTTCATTGAGTAAATTATCTTAATTTTCATAAAAAGCCATGCTAACAACATTCATGAGAGCACTGCACAGTTATTTTCTATATAGCAATGTTTTTTTTTTTTTTAGTTATATTTCTGTGCCTTTAACGGACAGGACAGTAGAAAGATGACAGGAAAGTACTGGGCAGAGAGAGGGGAACGGGATTACCAAAGGACCTCGAGACGGGATTCAAACTCGGGTCGCCACGAGCACAACTGTGCTATATGTCAGCACACTAACCACAAGGCTGTTTGCGCCAACTATAGCAATGGTTATTAATGAAAACTATGTATTATTGCATGAATAATAAACAATGATCTTTAAATCAATAAACAAAACAAATTTTATTCTAATGTATAACTGTAAATTTTAAGAATATTTTGAAGATAACAGACCTTTTCTTTATGATATTAACAAAGTCTGTTAATTGTAGAACCATGTTTTTAATCTGAATGTCCTCCCCCTTCCCTCCCCTCCCCTCCCCCATTTTTCAGGACTTTCCAATGATTCCACAATGCCTAACAAAGGTATGCTACTTTCTGAAAAAAAATCATGATGTTTGCTTTAAAATCTGTGACTGAGAAAAAAAAAGTAATTAAACTTCATTGTCTGATAGGTATTAAAAGAAAGTGTGACCATGAATCATCCTCCTCAAAGCCACACCTGACAACAGGCAAGTAAATTATGAATCTGTCCACTCGTAATCTGACACTACTAGAGCAGAGATATTTAATTGAGTAAATTTCCTTAATTTTCATAAAAAGTCATGCTAACAACATTCATAAGAGCACTACACAAAGTTCTTTTCTATATAGCAATGGTTATTAATGAAAACTACGTATTATTGTTTGAATAATAAACAATGATCCTTAAATCAATAAACAAAACTAATTTTATTCTAATGTATAACTGTAAGTTTTAAAAATATATATTTTGAAGATAACAGGCATTTTCTTTATGATATGAACATAGTCTGTTAATTGTGGAACCATGTTTTTAATCTGAATGCCCTCCCCTCCCTTTTTTTCAGGACTTTCCAACCATTCCACAAAGCCTGAGAAAGGTATGCTACTTTCTGAAAAAAAAAAAAAAAAATAATAATAATAATAATAATAAAAAATCATGATGTTTGCTTTAAAGTCTGTGACTGAGAAAACTTCAATTTCTGATAGGCATTAAAAGAAAGCGTAATCATGAATCATCCTCCTCAAAGCCATCCCTGACAACAGGTAAGTTAATTCTAAATCTGTCCACTCATAATCTGACAGTACTAGAGTAAATAATCACTTCAGTCTAGAAGGTCTACATAATAGAACAAGTTGGTTACAGAATAAGGAAAAAAAAAAAGGGGAAACACTAGCCATGAAGAAGTCCATGCTATTTAATTTCTTTGTTAGGCATTGCACAATGCCTATCAAAAGTATGCTACTTTCTAAAAAAAAAAAATCATGATGTTTGCTCTAAAGTCTGACTGAGAAAAAAATAATTAAACTTCATTGTCTGATAGGTATTAAAAGAAAACGTAATCATGAATCATCCACCTCAAAGCCACACCTGACAACAGGCAAATAAATTATGAATCTGTCCAATCGTAATCTGACACTACTAGAGTAAATAATCACTTTAGCCTGGGTTTACATAATAGAAAAAGTTGGTTACAGAATGGAAAAAAAGTAAACACTA
>JAHKKF010492371.1:0-16552 GCA_019740295.1 Labeo calbasu
TACCATTTAATTTGTTGGCTGATCTATTCTTGCTAGTGAGCTTGTTACGTTTACGACCAATCTAACCTTTTGCCAAGGTTGTTATTTTATCTATGATGAGACTGAACGGGCCTCGTGTTTCACATTCCTAGAGTGGATATGTGAGTGAGCTGATGGTGACTGAGTATATGTTAACCCAGCTTTGCAAGTAACAAAGCCACAACTTAAGCACAAACCTTTATCACACATTTTTTAAAAGGGTCATGAACTACCTTTGGTTTTTATTCTACTTTTCTATGAGGTCCACATATTGTTATCAAGATTTATACATCATAATTTGGATGTAATATGATATTTTTCTGTCCTGTTTTGACCCCCTTGTCGAAACGCTCTGTTTGAATAGGTATGGCGAATTGTAGATGCCCACTGCTATAGTTGGCTAACAGTTAACGGATAGGTGGATGCTGCTGTGATTTAGGTTAAAAACGCATAAATACTCAGTACATATCAAATGATCTGTAATAATAGAAAGAGCAATAGTGACCATGTAATAAAAACAGCTACTCACAATGGTGTGGTGCGACATTACTGTTGGATCCAATATAGTCAGCACAGCATTGTCTTTTAGTTTCAATATTTTTGAAAATCCTGCTCCGAATTGTCCCTTGTTTGTAAATGAATCTGAGGTCAAATGAAGTGAACAAAGGACCAAGTTCTTACTGATGCGGTCTTGATCTTTTTTAAAAATAAAGTTCATCCTCTCTTTCCTAATATTGGTATCAGAAGGAAGGCAATGTAAGTTTTTTCATAGCTTGCCACTGCACAGCGTCTTATTGTTTTCGGAGCCATCTTTATCGTTTTTGGTTTCTGTATAGACCTGCATCTGCCTCTGTCATTATTTACACCACATGCGCAAATCTGTGGGCGGGGCTAAACAGGCAGCGATGTAGAATCGGCGGGCGGAGCTAAACAGACAGCAATGTAGAATCGGTGGGCGGGGCTAAACAGACAGCAATGTAGAAACAGTGGGCGGGGTTAAACAGGCAGTGATGTAGAATCGGTGGGTGGAGCTAAACTGACAGCGATGTAGAATCGGCGGGCGGGGCTAAAAAACAATGTAGAATTGGTGGGCGGGGCTAAACAGGCAGGTAGAAGCAGGCGTTGATCTTCTTCCACGGAGGCGGTGTTTAGCCACACCATTACATCATAAAGTGGCACATTACACAACCTGTCATTTTGGCAGATTGGCTTCAGTATAAGCTGATTTAGCATAACAAGAAAGTTTTGGGTTCTGAAACTTACAGGATGTTTTTTATGGTACCTCTTACATATCAAAAGATCAAGGGAATTTTGATTCTTCTTTATGTTTAGTATGTAGAATATGAAATTTCCTCTAACAATGCTCTCAGAACCGCTTGTTAGAGATCTTATTCCATTTCTTTTTAACCAGAGTGGTTGTAGATTGACAGATGCTATATTGTTAATTGAAGACTGCATCTCTTTCATAATTATGAAGTGAAATTGCTTTTGGATCCAAGCGAAATTGTGCAGTAGTTTGCTTGCGCTAGAAAATTGAGCCTTCCACACTGTGTGTAATAAGCAGATCTGTTGTCAAACAGTGTAATTATACTGAACATTTCATGCATCAAATGCCAAAAAACACAAAACGGAATGTTTTGTCACAAATCCCCTCTGAGCCGTGTGATGAACATGAAGCTATGTGAAGTGCCATTCTGTAAACAGGTTGACTATTGCAATAACGCTTCACAATAATCAACGTAAGCATCATGCATTGTTAAAATTCACACACCCACTTCATGTTTAAAGATCTCAATGTAATGTAATTACTCATAAAAGTACCTAGCTTTGCCAAATACATGAAATTAAATCCAAAAAAGCATCAAAGCCAAAGTTTGAGTGAAATGCTCTCTAGGTTTTATTGTTTTAATTGTATGCTATTATTGTCTACAAAATGTACATGTCTGTTTCAGCAATTAGAAGAAAGCTGGCAAAGTGAAATAATTGTTTTAAACATTCAATACTGCATAAAATCCAACAAAAGTGTAATATATCTGCATTTGGATCCACAGAAAAACAAACCAGATGACAACAGCCTTAAACCAAACAACAGTTTCTGCCACCAGAGCACACAGACTTCAGAGGAGGTTAAAGAAGTAATTTCAGGTATGAATAAAATATATCTTCAGCAAATTATGGACTAGAAATGTTTATATTAAAGAGACAGCCTGTGAAGAAATGATATGTTAGAGCCCTTCCTGCATGAATTTCAATGTACGATTTTGCAAAACACAGCTGAGACTGAACTCCAGCAGCCAGAGGTCACTGATCCCACTGGTCCCAGCAGCCTACCATCTCCTGAAGCCCTTACGGGAGAAAGTGTACCTCTGATACCCGTTAGTACAGGAGAAACCTCCAAAGCCTTAAGAAAGGCCAAGGAGGTCACAGTGAAAAACAGAGCCCCTGAGCAGGTCCAGACATTTGCTCCTGCAGTCCAGCTGGAGGCTGAGGAGAATGACATTCATTACATACCCAAACAAGAGACAGACAGCTCAGCCGCCGCGCCAGCTAATGCTGAATGTGTCACTGTGACAACAACTAAAGTGGAAAAGGATTTGACTCTTCAGCAAGAGAGGTGAGATATTCTTACAAATTGCTGCCATTTAAGGTTAAAAGCAAAACTTTGCTCATTTTCCTCCCATCTTGAATTTTAAAAGGGATGTTGTCAAAGATATGCTGGTTTTTCTAAGACTACAGCGTCAAAAAGTGTCAAAAAATTACTATGGGCTATAAAGGAAACAGGTTATAACGGCAGACCGAACATTGTCATTGGCCACCTTTGGAGATAATTACACAGCAGTTGATGTCAGTGAGGAGCACTAATGCTCTAATGGACTTTTTTTTTTTAACACTTTTCTCCAACAGATAAGAACTATGTAGAAGATTAGAGACCTCACATTTATGGAGGATTGTAATTAACCCTGCTAAAGTGGCCAGAACAATCATCACAGAAGTTAAAATATAAAATAATACTAATGAAAAATGTAACATATGCTCATTTTCAGTGAATAATGCTCATAATAACACCTCTGAACAGACCATAAAATAAATATAACAGTCATCGAGAACATCAATGCTCCAGTCCTTGTGGTATCCTAAAGGCGCAAAATACAGTCTTGTTTTTCTCATCTGTCATAAGAGTTTTAAAAGGCAGAGTGCTGATAATGCAATTCCAAGAGCTCTGTATTTTAAATGTGTTAGCTGTGTGTTTTGCACTGAGGCACAAAAGACTACCTCAAATAATAGGCTATGTTGTGCTTGTCGGCAAGCATAATTCATTAGACTAATGGCCAAGGTCTTGGGATTACACTATGCGGCATTTGTAACTAGTGACTGAATGGATGTTGCCAGGCATTATGAGTTTTAGGCCATTTAGTTTTATTCAAAACATTCCAATTAAGGACCTTATGCTGCTGTTGGGTTTGCTGATGTTCACAGTAGCCTCTCATGTGCAGCCACATAATATAGCATAGACAACAAACTCAGTATAAAGCCACTTATGTGCTATTTCTTGATTCCCATTACATATGTATCTTTGAATTGATTGCATATATCACGGTCTCACATACGTAACTTTGAAAAGTAAATGAAGAGTACATCAAATGTTGTTCTTTTGATTATTCACAGGGCTCTTGAACAGGCAGATGCTTTGCTTGAGTCAATAGTTCCAGAAAAACAAGTTCAACCAGAAGTTGAGGTTCCTCAACAACAGGCTGAGGTTTCACAGGTTGGTGATGAGACCTCGTTGAAACCATCAGCTCCTGGACAACAGCAGCTAGAGAAGAATGTTCCTCACAAACCTCTGCTCTACACCAAAGAGCCTGTCAATGAGGATGCAAAGGTCAGGTCACAACATAAAGAGATAGTGGAGAAAGTAACACCTGTTTCAACAGATGATGAGAGAAAAACAGAATCTGAACCAGCTGGCAAGAAAATCGAGAATGAAACTATTGAGGAGATTTTGGAGTCTGAAGCAATAAAGAACTGTGTGGCTACGAGTCCACAAAAAACAGCCGTTGTTGAGGGAGGAAAAGCAAAATCATCACCTCTTAGAAAAGCTGAGTCACAGCTACTGATCATTGGTGAGTTCACGTTGTGTTACCGCCAGCTGACAAAATTCATTTTTTGAGGTGGTACTGTGTTGATAAACCCTCACTAGCTAGGGATGGGGATTGTGAAAAAAATGTATGAATCAAGATTTTTAATGGTTCCATTGAATTAGTTTACTCCTGAATAAAAATTTCCTGATAATTTATTCACCCTCGTGTCATCCAAGACGTTCATGTCTTTCTTTCTTCAGTTGAAAAGAAATTAAGGCTTTTGAGCAAAACATTCCAGGATTTTTCTCCACATAGTGGACTTCAGTGGGGATCAACAGGTTGAAATTGCAGTTTCAATGCAAGGGCTCTACACAATCCCAGCCAAGGAATAAGGGTCTTGTCTAGCGAAAAGATCAGTTATATTCTAATAAATAAAAATGTATATACTTTTTAACCACAAATGCTCATCTTGCACTAGCCCTGCAATGCACGTCTATGAATTCGCACATTATGTAATCACATTAGAAGGGTCACACACAGTTAGTTCTTCATTAGTGTGCTTCGGTTCAAAAAGGTAGGGTAGGTACTCATTTCATTTTTTCATTTTCTCATCCAACTTCAAAATCGTCCAACATTGTTGTTTTAGCTTTTTTTGTAAAGGGCATTTGACTTTGCATGTTCGCTTTGTAAACACTGGGTCGGTACTTCCGTTCCATTACACGTGACGTTTTCCAACATGATTACATAATGCGTGAAGTCCAGCTAGTGCAGGACATTGTGCATTTGTGGTTAAAAAGTATATACATTTTTAATTTTTTAAAGAAAATGACTGATCGCTTTGCTAGATAAGGCCCTTATTCCTCAGCTGGGATCATTAGAGCCCTTGCATTGAAACTGCAATTTGGACCATCAACCCGTTGATCCCCACTGAAGTCCACTATATGGGGAAAAATCCTGGAATGTTTTCCTCAAAAACCTTAATTTCTTTTCGAAAATACATTAACATCTTGGATGTGTAATGTAAGCCTATATTTTAGATATACTAAAAGAACCTTCCCATGAGTCATTTGTTCGAGATTACCAGAGGCGGACAGTAGTGAAGTATTTTTACTCTGCTGAAAAATACTTTTCAAGTGTCTGTACTTTCAGCTGTTTTTCTTTAGAAAACTTTACTTCACAACATTCCAAAGCAAAATATTGTACTTTTTACTGCACTATGTTTCATATATCGTTTAATACTTAATTACATTAGAAATCTATTACTTTCTTACTTGTATTCAAGTAATTCAAAGATTTGCTTGAGTACAAGAAAGTACTGCATTTTAATGTTCTTAAGTATTAAAGGTAAAACAAACAACAACTTTTATTTATTAAATGTAGTGCAGTAAAAAGTATGACATTATTTTAACTTACTTACACACTTAAATTTACTTGAGTAAAGTAAAAATACTTCACTACTGTCTGCCTCTGCATATTACACAGTGATATTTGTTTGTAATTCACTAAAAAATTCTTCTTGGAGTTGAACTATTGCCCTGTATGTTTTTGATTCTCTAAAAAGGACACCAGCCAAACAACACCAGCAAATGGTGGAGACGTGATGAACAGTGGCTCTGGCAACCAGTAAACATCATGTGACAACAATGATCAGTTAGGCTTATTTAGAAAGTAATTTTTGTAAATCAACCTAAAATCCTATTCATCAGTTGTAATTATAACTAAGCAGCTTATAGTTTGTCAAACTTCAGTGTGGAAACTGTGCAAACAGTGCTTTAGACGTCAGCTTTCATCATGTCACCATGGTGCAGCCTGTGTTTGTATTTGGGGAAGTCTCTTAGCATGCTGATATTTGTTTTCTAGATGACAGTCCACCTCTTCCAGCCCCATTTGAGCATCGCATCGTCAGCGCCAAGCAGGTTCCCATGAATGCATATTACGCCGTCAACCCCGATGAGCTGCTTGGCGGGTGAGTCCAAGTGTTACAAAGATAGTTCACCCAAAAATGAATCACCCTCTTGTTATTCCAAACCATGTATGACTTTTTATCTTCTGTGGAACATAAAAAAGATATTTTGGCAAATGCTGGGAACAAGACTATATATATATATAAGTTTTGGTTACCACTGACTTTCATTGTATGAAGAAAAAAGAAGTTCCACAAAAGAAGGTCTTACAGGTTTGGACTGGAACAACATGAGTCCATCCACAAAGGACGGGATGGGGATGTCATAACTTAAAAATGTATTTTTCCAATGGTTATACTTGAAATATATACAGTATATACATACGTACATATATTTCGTTTATAAACACTAGAACAATGGAATAGTATTTTGTTTTCATTTTTTTTTTTGAAAACAAGATGAGTCTGATACTGGCTAACATTTTTCTCTTGGCACTATCTGTATATATAGTACTTTCCCAGCTATGTCTGACATGCTGACAATACTGCAACAGATATTAAGTGTGGGGGGTTACTCTTTCTCCATGACTGGCAGATAAGCATGCGGGCACTGCCAGTGGAACATACAGCACTAGCTGAATGACTGGTACACGCAGACAAGGGCTCATTTGGACCCCTCTCCACCTCTCAGTCCACATAGGCCACAAATAATCACTGGCTTGTTTTTTTGACTCATCATCGGCAGAGTTTATTTTTGGCAGGTGTTGAGCAGGTCTGTTTGCATGGAGCTTATTTTCCGCCAGCAGTAGCCGCCATCTTGACACAAACATGATATCTCACCCCATGGAGACACAGCAAGTAAATACAGAGCGAGAGGAAAAACAGCAAATAGTGACAGATAACTTTCACAAAGGTTGAAATGATTTCCATAATCCATGAAATGAAATCTGTGTGTTGTTGCAGAGGTCGTTTCGGACAGGTACACAAGTGTGCTGAATTGTCGTCGGGTCTTATGCTGGCTGCTAAGATCATAAAAGTGCGGGGAATGAAAGAGAGGGTGAGTACAAAACATGCATAAACCATTAGCGTTTCAAAAATGTTTACCCCCCTTTTTCTCTCTCTTTTTCTCTCCCCTCCCACTCCAATCTGTCCATCACTCTGTTCCTGTTAGGCTGCTTTATGAGAACATTTCCTTGACAACCACTGACAGTTCTGCGCATATGAGCATATGAAAAAATTTGCACACATTCACACATGCTCTCGCAAATAACATAATAACACCCATGGTCCCTCAGGGATATGGAAGCGTGTTGTTTCCAGTATCTGCATTAAAAAAAGCATACATCTATGCAGAAAAGCATGTAATATTTATACAGCGCTCTGAACACTGAGCTGTTTTTGTGTAATGTGAAATATAAAAATCTTTGCACATATACTTTCATCTCTTCCCAACATCCTCCAATCTTCAACAAATGACACTAATTACATCTAATGACAGCTCTTCTGTCATAAGCACTTGCCCTCAGTGCAATGCCGTTCTCTGCCCTGTGTTCTGTCAGTTGCCATCATTAGAGAGCAATCAGTCAGGAATGGGCAAGATCATTTTCACTCTCTCAGGTTTTAATTCCCACCATTTGACACAAATGTCAAAAGAGCAAAAGAAGTCGACACAATATCGTACAGTGTAAGTACACTCAATGTCTTGAAGCGGCATTCCTGGAAACATTTGCATTTCGAAATGCTCCTTCCTAGTGACAACATGATGTTCCATTCTCCAGCCCGTGCCGTCTGCTCCAAAGTATGCCAGAGAGAGAGGGAGAGTAGCTTCGTATGAAATAATTGAATGCTTTTCCTGGGTCAGTCCACAGAATAGCGGACAGGAAGAGCCAGAATAACTAGGGCAGACAATTACAGGGTTGGCAACGGCTGTCAAGCCCCCTTTTCGGGAACTGTTTAAACGCTTGTTTTGTGCTACCCCGTGCAATCATTGTAAATCCACTTCCAGTAATTTAACTGCGCAATTTAAATTCTGAAATAGCTTCTCTCTTGCTAATGACCTAATTTTTTAACAGTGCAGCTATCATCCTTTGGAGAGTATAACAACACCTTTTCAAAAGCTTAAAATATAGGCTTTAGACAGCTGTTTGAAAAAGAAATGCATTGCAGATGATCATTTATTTGCTTTGGCTATATTATTTAATATATTACTTTTTTGTGCTTTCATTCCAGGATGAAGTGAAGAATGAGATTGGAGTGATGAACCAGTTAAACCATGCAAATTTGATTCAGCTGTATGATGCTTTTGAGTCTCGAACAAATCTCACGCTCATTATGGAATAGTAAGTACTATCCCAATGTCCTATAAAGGTTCATTGAAATATTTACAGCTTATTTTAAAATATGCACATACAGTTGAGGTCAAAACTTTACATACACACCTTGCAGAAGATTATTAAAAATATAAAAATTAATGATTAGGTTAAAATGCATGTTATTTTTTATTTAGTACTGAACTGAATAAGATATTTCACATAAAATACATTTACATGTAGTCCATAAGAGAAAATAACAGTTGAATTTATAAAAATGAGCTGTGTTTTTTTCAGTTTGTTTAGTGATAGTTGTTCATGAGTCCCTTGTTTGTCCTGAACATTTAAACTGCCTTCAGGTGCCACAAATTCTTTGTTTGTTTGTTTTTTTGTGTATTTTTTGTGTATTTGAACCCTTTCCAACAATGACTGTATGATTTTGATATCAATGTTTTCACACTGAGGACAACTGAGGGACTCATATGCAACTATTACAGATGGTTCAAGCGCTCACTGATGCTTCAAAAGGAAACACGATGCATTAAGAGCCAGGGGTGTAAACTTTTGAACAGAATGAAGATGTGTACATTTTTCTTATTTCGCCTAAATATATATTTTCATTTAGTACTGCCCTTCAGAAGCTACAGAAAAAATACTTACATGTTTCGCAAAAGACAAAATATGTTAAATATACCCTGATCTTCAAATTGAAAAAGTTTTCACCCCCTGACTCTTAATGCATCGTTTTTCTTTCTGGAGCATCAGTGAGCGTTTGAACCTTCTGTAATAGTTGCATATGAGTCCCTCAGTTGTCCTCAGTGTAAAAAGATGATCATACAGCCATACAGTCCTTGTTGGAAAGGGTTCAAATACACAAAAATCCTGAGAAACCAAAGAATTTGTGGGACCTGAAAGATTTTTCTGAAGAACAGCAGGCAGTTTAACTGTTCAGGCGAAGAAAGGACTCATGAACAACTATCACTACACAAAAAAACACAGCTGTGGATCATTCTGGTAACAACACAGTATTAAGAATCAAGCGTACATAAACTTTGAACAGGGTCATTTTTATAAATTCAGCTATTATTTTCTCTGGTGGACGGTGATATGTAAATGTCTTTTATGTGAAATACCTTATTCAGGTCAGTATTAAATAAAAAGTAAAATGCATTTTGTATGATCCCTCTTGTTTTGGAAAATAATTAACATTCTGCAAGGTCTATGTAAACTTTTAACCTCAACTGTATAAAGTAAATATTGTTCTAAATATTAATTCTAGCTTGGCTTTGTACAGTATTCATCAGGCCTCATTTGCAAAGCAAATTTTCTCTCCTGGCCTTGTCCTCACATTCTGTCGCAGGAACATAGAGCTCCCACACTTGCCACTCTACACAGCCATAATGGTGTGTCATCTTCCTGCCTTGTTCACAGATTTAATTTATGTTTTTGATGCTACTGAATTGGCAAACAAAAGCTTTTAATTGAATGATGAATTTTTGGTGTGAATTTTAATATTTGTAATACAAGACACAACTATAAACGATGAGGGCTTTTGGGAGATGGATATTTTTATATAAAGGTACCACTTGTTTTAGCGTTAAAAATAATTCTTGCACCCACATGGCTTAAGCCACTTAATGTCAATAGGCATGACCAAACAGACAGGACTAAAAGAGAGAAGTAAATTTGAGATGGTTCATTTTAAAATATCTTTCCATGGTTTGTTATTTCAGTGTGGAGGGTGGTGAATTGTTTGAACGAATCATTGATGAGAATTACCACCTGACGGAGCTGGATGCCATTGTGTTTACCAGGCAGATTTGTGAGGGGGTTCAGTACCTTCACCAGCAGTACATTCTCCATTTAGATCTTAAGGTAAACCCAACACGCAGCACTGAATGTTATAATGTGATACTGACGGTATTAGCGCTGCATAGTGTCGGCTGTCTCTATGGAAAAAGCCACCAATGAATCACCCATGTATGTCAACATTAGCAGTCTGAATGTCGTACATTTTAATTAGCATACTGCCAAGGGACTTGTGCCTTGTGTTGCTGTTGACGTGTTGTTTATTGGAATACGGAATGCAGTCCATATGCATTACCAATCTACATAAATTTGCTTATGTAAAAGTAAGTCTGTTCACACCAAGGATAATAACCATAATGATAAAGATATTAAAAGTTATTCTAAATTTAAAAAAGAACGATAATGTTGTAATTAGTTTTAGAACTTTATTAGTTGATGAATGATAAAAAACTTGACTTGACAGCTAATTAGAAACCATCTTGCTTTAAAGAGCTCAAGGATTTTAAGCAGCAGATGACAAAATACAGCAGCACACATACAATTAACACAATGATGATTTAAATTGGTGTGAACATAAATGTAGTTATCGTTATAGTTATCTTTATAGTTATTCTTGGTGTGAACAGTACTTGAGTCAGGTGTTTGGATGTCACTACCCCTCATGATGATACATTTGAGTCCTTTATTGTAGTTTGAAATATGAAAATTGGTATTTATATTGTTAGTGTTTTAGTATTCTTAATCAGTATGAATCTGTTCAAATCTGATTATATCTTAATTATCACATAATTTTTATGTTTTCTGCAATATAGCCTGAAAATATCTTATGTGTGAGCAGCACAGGGAATCAGATCAAGATCATTGACTTTGGTCTCGCCAGAAAGTAAGTAAGCAGACCTCATTAAATTCTCTTATTATTAAAAAGTAGGCTTATAAATACTAACAGGATTTATATATATATATATATATATATAATATGTATAATAATGTGTTTTTAGCGGACATCAAGTCTTCTGATTCACATCACTGTACTATAATGAGAAAAATCCATTCACTCCTTTTTTCTTTTAATTCCCCAGAAAACCTAAACAGTCTCAATTGTCAAGCCGTTTTAATTTTCTAAGTAGTATGATGTCATACTGCTCAGGCCCCGCCCACAAACACTGATAGACTGTCCTGTATTAGCATATTTCCGCCCTCAGCACTTCTTCGCTGTCCACAATTTTCTCTGCGCTCGAGCAGCTGTAGCGACAACAGTGTCTCATAAGCAATGCAGACGTTTTGTAGTTGGATGTAAAAAGTAAACATAAGAATCTTCATTTTCTCCTGAAATCAGAGCCACTGAGGACGCAGTGAATTAGTTTTGTTTTTCATGGTAACACGTCACTGAATACACAAAAAACAGAAGAGAGGGGTGGAGTGAGCAGAGCTCATTATCATTTAAAGAGATATTCACTGAAACGGGGTCTGTGAACAGAGCTGTTTTTGACAAGGTAAAAAGGGTGTTGTTTTATACGTCCATTGAGGAATTTTAACCAAAGTATTTTGCAGACATTTCATGACAACCCTAAAGAGTCATACCAACTTGTGGAAAAAGGGCATCCGATGTCCCCTTTAAGCTTTAAAGTTCAAAAACATTATAACAGTCAGAGTCATTACAATGTCATCGAAATGCACCGCGTAACTTACGAAACTTTTCATTTTGTCTAATTTATGAATCTTCATGTGTAACCAAGAAACTGTCTGGTTACACATGAAGATGGTCATTTTTTTCATTTAGCAGACACTTTTATCCAAAACGACTTTTGCGAGAAACACTACAACAAAAGTTAGGCATGCTACAGAGACAGTAACATTAGAAATGGCACAATACAAAGTGCTAGAACTGCTCAGAGAAGTACAAAAGAAAAGTACAGAGCTAGGTGAGACTCTGTGGAATAACAGAAAGAGAAAAGTAGAGCTTTTTTAAAGTAAGTACAGAATGAGTCAAGTTCTCACAGGGGAGTTGTGTTTTCTGAAAGCGGAGAGGGAAGATCATTCTACCCCTGAGGTACAGTGAATGTGAATTTTGGGGAAAGTGATTTTGAGCCTCTTTGTGAAGTCACCATGGGATTCCACTCACAAACTTACCTCAGATTTCTGAAAGAAACACAAATTTGTAGATGTGAGTGGAGGTTGAGAGTACAGATCCAGTGACTATACTTACACAAACATCGTTGGATTGAACTTACGTGGGCTGCAACTGGGATCATTTGAGGTTGGACGTATAAATAGGCTCGGATAGAAAGGGTCTGCGTTTTCAGATTTTCCGTTGTAGAGTGCAGTAATACATAATTGGGCAGTCTTTGTTATTTGGTCCTTGAAGTTCAGCTAATTAAAAAATTTCCAGGTTCCTGGCTGACCTGATATTATCATTGTCAGGGTTTGTTGAATGAGTTATTAGTTAGTGAATGTGGGTATGATACAAAATCCAAAGACTAATCTGCAATATGTGTCTGTTCCTTCCACCAGGTATAGACCCAGAGAAAAGCTGAAGGTCAACTTTGGAACCCCAGAGTTTCTGGCACCAGAAGTTGTCAACTATGACTTTGTGTCATTTCCTACAGACATGTGGAGTGTTGGTGTCATCACATACATGCTGTGAGTACACAACTAGATGCAGTAAGGCAGATCTATTAGTGCAGTACTTCTTATATCAAAAAACATTATGCTGACTTCCAACATTTAATAGAATTTAAAAAAATGTCATTAAAGATTCTGAATCGACGTTCATAAAATATGTGCATATACATTAATGATGTAGGGGAAAAAAGTTTTCCTTTCTTCCTACACTGAATTGCACAGTGGCATAGACTCCTGAGCGAAATATCAGTCAGATCAAAAGCCAAATGCAAATGTGACGCCCATGAAAGCTTTAAAGGGCTCATCTAAGAGCATTGAATAGAGCCCTGATAAAAGGGCACCAGTCCCATACAGCTCAGAAAGCATGTGCTGCTCTGAAAAAAAAAATGGTACACACAAGCAAGCTAACACACGACCCCATCTCGGATCCTGTGCTCCAGTGCTGACCATAGATGACCTTCTACTCTCTGACCAATAGCAAGAGCAGCCAGGCCTCCATTATTGAATCAATACTAATTACCTGACAGCTGTTGGTGGAGATTTAGAAGGGCTTGCCCATCCGAAGAATATGTGTGCCACCTACTCCACACTTCTCTGAGAACTGAACACCCAACAAGACTTAAACATTCAGTGTATTTGTGTATAAACATTCATGTAATTATAGCTCTTTTATTTAAAGCAGACACAAACACATGACTGTGTTAGTGGTCAGTTATTCCACCATAATTGTTGTTGTCGTCATTTCAAAGTGTTTATAGACGCTATTGGGATTAGGTTTGCATATCCATGTACTTTTTATATTTATATTTTATTTTTTGTTTTGTTTTTGATTAGTAACACTTTCAACTTGGTTCAGTTTGTTAACATTACTTAATGCGTTCGATGTCAAATCAGCATAGCTAAGTATTTAGTAAAGTAATGATTAAAGTGATAGTTCTCCCGAAAATGAAAATTTTCGTCATCATTTACTCACCCTCATGGTGTTCCAAACCTGTATGAGTTTCTTTCTTATGCTGAACATGAAAGAGTATATTTTTAAGAATGCTGGTAATCAAACAGGTCCCCATTGACTTGCATAGTATTTCTTTCGCTACTGTGGAAGTCATTGGAGACCAACAACTGTTTTTAGTATATAAATATCTTGACTGAAACAGAAGAGCAGAAGCTGTTGAATAAAGTCAGTATTTTAGCTTTCTTCAAGCACCTAGCTTTATAATATTATTTAAACCTCTTATGTCACATGGACTATTTTAATGATGTCCTTACTACCTTTCTGGGCCTTGAGTGTGGTAGTTGTGTTTCTATCTATGCAGGGTCAGAAAGCTCTTGGATTTCATTAAAAATATCTTAATTTGTGTCCCGAAGATGAACAAAGGTCTTACAGGTTTGGAATGACATGAGAGTAAGTAATTAATGACAGGATTTTCATTTTTGGGTGAACTATCCCTTTAAGTATCAATATTTTTTCATTAAACTGGTGATTCTACCCAAAGTATACAAATGGGGAAAAACAGAAACACAACTGATTAATCACGAAAAGCCAAAAACATTCCCAGTGCTTCAATAAGAAAATATCAGAGGTATAAGTGCACCTTTTTCATACTTTGTCATACTTTGATAAGCTTAAAACTAATAGATTTCCGGGTTGTTCACACCCTTTATAATTTCTTTTTTTCAGTCTAAGCGGCCTTTCTCCATTCATGGGTGACAACGACACAGAAACAATGAACAACATTCTGCACACCAAATGGGAATTTGATGCAGAGGCATTCGAGAACGTGTCAGAAGAAGCCAAAGACTTCATTTCCAGCCTTCTTGTGTCTGCCAAATGGTATTCATCCATCCATCATTATTCCACTAATGCAAAACCTTAAAGTCACACTTTCGATCGCACATACTTCAGCATAGCCTGTCTTCTATTATTTCCCCTCTTTTCTGGCCACCTGTCTTGGCTTTAAGAGCCTCACTTTTCTCTTCCATCATTGCCCCACTTTGACCTGCTCAGGTTCCCTTAATGCATCCTGACATCAAAACTGAAACCTCTTGAAATGCGGTGCTGTATACCAAAAAATGGCACAAAATTACATATAATTGGCCGGTGACGTAACATGGCCCGGTGGGTTTTAGAGCATTTGGAGCTCACCCTCGTGTTGCACTGTCTTAGCTAACCTCTCCCACACAAGGGCTGTACTGCTCAGCTGGCACGAGATAATAGCAGGCTGGCACAGCAGGTGGCCATGAGAGGGCACATTGTCTTTTGCCCACCATCTTACCACGGTCTATGCAGTAAAAGAGATAGTTAATGATCCAGTGTGCTTTGACAAGGTGCATTTAGACGCAGCATGACACCCACCCTGGCCTTCCTCCCTTCTCTTTATCTGTGGTGACAATGTTGTCTAATGACCTCATCACAGCCCCCCACACATGCCGTGTGATTCATATCACCCTTGTACATTCATGCTTTCAGCCAATGAATACTAATGGGTTATTGGCATGATGATAATGTAGTATAATCAGCTGGATTACGTCTTTCTTACTGGTAAAAATGCACTTGTGTAGTCGGGATGATCAGACATATCTTTCATCATTTTCAGGACACCATTTGTTTCTCTCGCTCAAATAAAAATGCCTATCTTTTGCCGAATGTTAGCACGATTAGCCAAATTTAGCACAGAGACTTTCCCAATACCTACACTTGCGGTCTTAGCTACTTGAGAACAAGGGCATGCGACAGGAATTAAGCGTGCAAGACTGTCCCAGATCTAAAAAATGCCAAAGCTCAGTGCCCTATCGCTAATACAGCTAATAGAGGCATTTGAGGCTAAGCGTATCCCATTATTCATCATGTTTAGAAACTTACATACCCCCAAACTGAGATTTTGAGTAAAACTGTCCAGAGTGTTAAGAAGTTAAATTAATTAGATGTTACATATAATTTGGTATTAAAAGTATTGCACATTTTGTTGGTGCACAGATGAGTATGTGTATTTAAAGGGGTCATCGGATGCACATTTTCCACAAGTTGATATGATTCTTTAGGGTCTTAATGAAAAGTCTGTAACATGCTTTGGTTAAAATTTCTCAAAGTGTAAATAACACCTTTTTTAACTTACCAAAATCAGCTCTGCAAAAATCATCCTGTTCTGGTCAATGTTGCTTTAAATGTTAATCAGCTCTGCTCGCCCCGCCCCTCTCTTCTCTCTGTGGAGTGACGAGCCTGTTTACTTTAGCCGCATTTAGCCGTGTTTAGCCGCTAAACTCTAAACTTGCTGACTAGCATGTTATTAGGAAAGGTGATCGCAAAGATTCATAAAAAAAACCCTTATACTCACTTCTGCTGTAAGTGAAGCTGGATCACGAATGATTCGCACGAACATAGACGGATATATGTGGATCGGGAGGCGCATTCCCTTCACAAACAAACGTAATCCACTTCATCTTCAGCGGCTCAGATGTCGGGAGTAAATAACGACCACTATGTTCATTATTACATCTAGCAACGCCTCATTTTCTCAATCAGAGATATTCTTGTCTAATTTACATCCCTGCTCCTGCATCGAAACAATGGAGGTCGGACTGTTACAGCTGATTTAGGCAGGTCGGAGGTAAGACGCTCATGTCAATCAGCTATCGTGGGAGCGGCCTCTGTCGGTGTGACATCTGAGAATGGCTCGATATGAAAAAGGGGATATTATTTTTTTACAGATTATTTAGAAACCACTGCATGGATTTTTATCATTATAGGGTAGATTTGTACATACACTGCCAACACACATTAATGTTCAAACAACATGTAAAAGTGAACTTTGCAT
>JAHKKF010492374.1:0-10380 GCA_019740295.1 Labeo calbasu
AATCTCTGTTTTCCATTAATTTTCTGGATTCTATTTTAATTGTTTCATTACATTTTAATAATCAAAAGCATGTCTAATGAATTTATAAAGGATAATTAGATCTGATAAAGAGTTAATTAGTTATAGGCTTTCTTTTTTTTTTGCAGAAATAGTGTATTTACAATTTTCTGGTAAATAAATTCTGGTAAATATTTTTTTCTGGTAAATATTCCTTAAACATTGTTTTAATAATATTTTTTAGTAGTAGCAGTACTATCTTTTCATTAAGTAATATATATTTCTGACTGTCAAGTTAAACTGAACGTTTATTTTGACGGGTTTCTGTGAAGACCTTTAGGGTCTTCATTATATGACGATAGTTTTCCGCAAAAGAAACAGTAAAATGCTCATGAAGTGACTCTCAGAGTAGTTCTAGAAATTATGTTCATGTGTTCATGTACTCATATATTGAGGCGGCAGAGACTGAAAACACTGCAAGTGTCACACGTATGTGTGTAGTAAACAAAACTGCGCATCCACACCATTAACTAACACAGACATGCAAAAATACGGCTCTTATTAAAATGCATTCTTAAAGTACCGGTACTAGTAAAATGCGGAATTATACCATTTTTAAAAGCAGGGTATCACGATAATTTTTAAGTACCGGTATATCGTGCAACACTAACTACTACCACTACATGATATTACAAAAAGACTGAAAGTTAAGGTTTTTCTTAGGTATTTGAGGAACCTGTACCTTCAACAAAGAAACTTTGTTTTAAAGTTTGCACATAAACTACCTGTAATTCTGATAAATTGTCTCCAAACGAAACCACAATTCATTCATTGTTACTCAAAAGTCACTGTGTGAAATTAATATTTTAGATTCAAAAGCTGGCATCCATTTTCAAAGTTTATTTGTACAGGGTAAACAGTAGCAGAATATACAACAGTAATGACATGGTTCATGATTATGCTGCTTTTTCAACATGGTTATGGGCCGTTCACACAGAACATGTTTTTCCATTCCACTGTGCTACTTTTCCATTGTTTTTATATGTAAATGCACTAGACAGATGTGCGTGACTATTAGGCTTGTGTCTTGCATCTTTTGCAGACTGTTTCGCATATGACACAGAATTATAAAAATACAGCGCTCAATATAAAATTTAACTTTTGCAAATTTCACGTCTTTTCAACAGCATTAACTGTAATGTCCACTTCTGAAACAATAACATACAGTAAAGCTGGTAAGTTACTAATACCACTTTTTCTGGTTCTTCTAGATCATTTTAAATTTGAGAAACAATGTGATATGTTATTTTTATATTAAAAGAACTCCATTCCAAGACAAACCTGCCAAGCATGCCAAAGAAAACCACAAGTAAGTTAATTCAGTGCTCAAATTGAATTGAAGTTAAAAAAAAAAAATCATTTTGGAGCTAGTCCATCGTCCATTGTCCTGTTTTCTGTTTATTATGGTTATTTTTACAATGTTTTGTTCATTGCAATGTACATAGGTCAATCTTTGTTAAATACAACTTTAACTTTTCTCACTGTAGTTTCAACAGCAACATCCACTAAAAAATTTTCACAAAAGGACTTTGTCATTTCCACAACTGAACCCCACTCACTCATACACACATATATGTATTATTCTAAGCAACTGTCATCCATATTTGAAATAATTTGACCATTCTCATTCAAATCTCTGTAAAATGTTTACTCGTTTCCATGCACACAACAAAAATAAAACCAATTTACAATGTACATTAATTTTCTCAGTTCATCTGTTTATGTATCACTATCAGTTGTTAGGTGGACTGATGTATTTAAAACAACCAAATTGAACATCGTACACATAAATATGTATTAAAGTGTTGGTTATGTTTTGACGCAGATATATGGTTTATAGTGCTTTTTTCCACTGGTGTTACTGTAATTTTGTCTGGACTCATGGGACTCATCTGTCTATGCCGGTTTGCAAGTAAGCATTTTAATGTCAATATCAATTTATATGTATGGGAAAAAACTGAACATTTAATGCAGTAGCTCATTGTTTTCTAGGTAAAAAACGAAAGAAACAGTAAGTTTGTTTTCATCATGCATTCAATTCAGTAGTCTGTGATATGTACTGTAGACTTTTTTTTTAATTGATTTAATCTTTCTTTTTGTAAAACATACTTTTGTAGTCTAGGAGCTGTATGTGTAGATGCTTAGCATCTTACCTGATGTTTGACATTTGATTCTTACAAATAACATTAGATCAATAAACCCTTATGGGACCAGTCAAGGAACTGGTATGGTGAGTGTCACTATAATATTTATAATAATAAATAGGTATAATCCATAATTAATAAGACTGACATAATAGACTGGATTTTAATTATTGATTATGTTATATAGAGTTGTTCTGGGCCTGCAGAGACATATTCTCTGATCATTTCTGTACCAGCCACATCTCAAGCTATATCTGGAGGTAAGTGAATGTCATTCTCAGAAAATGTTCTAAGAATAAAAATGTCACCAAGCAAGCTTGTTTTGTGCAGTGACCACAGCTACTGGTACTCCACCCATTTCCTTTTTCAAGTCTTCAGAAGATCAGTATTATTAGCCTCATCTTCTCTTCAATGAACATTTCACATCAAAATAAAAATCATTCATCATAAACGTCTCAAAAAAGCAGTGCAAAGAACTTAATGCTATATATTCCAAGTATTCAGAAGTCATACCCCTTCTTCAGTGCAGTGATTTTGAGAAGTTCAATTTGAGAAGTCGTCCTCACCCAGATTTTTAAAACTAAAACCAATATGATTTTTTCACCGGCTTTTGGGATATTGCAAAAAATAAGCTCTATCGACAATAAACATTTATGTTTCCTACACCTTTTGTTCACACACACCAAGTTTTAAGCTTTTTATGTAAAGCCATTTTACATTTGTCCTCACATTTATTGCTTTTATAGTTTTGACTATTGACTCTGTTTGACCCTCTCCATCATGCTGTTCTTTCAAAGGCCTCGAACACCCAAAGTCATATCAGGACAGCACAGCAGATCCCACAGACACTCGCTCTGTCATTACATCTATAAATCCAATTTACCAGCCCTCAGGTAATGAAATGTTTTTATTAGGTCTAAACAAAAAATGAGCTGAAGTAGGACAAATACTAAATGCATCACCACACTGATGCACAGAATGAATCTGAGAAAAGATGATACTAATGTGCTAAGTGTTGATACTAAGTGTCAAAGCTTAAAATACACTAAAGCTTCATGACAAAGAGCTTGTTTATCAAGGTCAACACATGTTCTTAAATTGATATGACACTTCTGCTTTGCATTACAGATGTTTTGGCCAATAAACAACAGAAACAGGAAAATACGGAGGAAAGTGAGGTATGTGTGAACACTGCCACAAACCAAACATACATACAGTGCCTTGCGAAAGTATTCATACCCTTCATTTTTTTCACTTTTTAGATTGCTGCCTTATGTTAAACAGTTTTAAATTACTTTTTTTCCCCCACATAAATCTACACTCCATGCACTATAATGACAAAGCAAAGACAGAATTCTCACAACTTCATACATTCATTATAAATCAAAATTTGAAATAAGTATATTACATAAGTATTCATACCCTTAACTCAGTACTTAGCTGAAGCACCTTTACAGCCTCAAGTCTTTTTGGGTGTGATGCAACAAAATTTGCGCATCAGTATTTGGCAATTAACTGCCTTTCTTGGCTCAATTTGGCCATAAGGCTAGCTCTAGGAAGAGTCATGGCTGTTTCAAACTTTTTCCATTTATTAAGGTTAATAGAGACTTAAGTGCTTCTGTGAACCTTCAATGCAGCAGAACTCTTTCCCAGATGTGTGGCTTGATGCAATCCTGTCTCTGAGCTCTACAGGATTTTTTTTAACCTCAGGTTTTGCTCTAATATGCATTTTCAGCTGTTAGACTTTTATTAGGATGTGTGTGCCTTACCAAATCATACCCATTCAGTTGAATTTGCCACATGTTAACTTCACTCGAAGTGTAGTAACATCTACTGTACAAGCAATACGAATGCTCCTGAGCTAAATTTCAACTGTCCCAGATAAGGGTATGAATACTTATGCAAACTGCAGCATTTAATCATTTAAGTTTTTTATTTTTAATAAAATTGCTAAGATGTTAAAAAACAGTTTTTTTTCCTTTGCCATTATAAAAAAAGTAATTTAAAGCAGTTTAACGTAAGGCAGCAACATAACAAAATGTGAAAAAATGAAGGGGTATGAATACTTTGCAAGACACTGTAACTGTCCATCATTAACCGAATACAAACACATTTACTTAACATTTATTTCATGTGTTTCTTTTTCTATCTTTCTTTCTTCTTTTTTTAAGAATGTTTATCATCTGTACTGCACGATCCCTGACAAACCAGTTCACTCAAACGCAGGAGATCAGGCCTACAGTTTGGTGAAGAAGCACTGATGAGTCTGAAGTCTGGTTTCATTATGTACAGCCACTATAAGTAAATTGTCTTCACAAATAAAAGTGCAAGTAGTCAGTTAAATTGTACTTAAAGTATGAATACTGCAAAACTCTTGAGTGCAGCAATCAAGTAAAATGACTCAAGTATTTTACACCCCTGTCTAAAAGTATTATATTCTTTCACACTCAATCGCATACATGTAAATGTTGCACTGCACATGACTGTGAGTGTGGTCTAACGATCTGTACTTTGATCTACATAAAACGGCTCAGTGTATTAAATGGTTTTCTGTGGTCTGATCTGCCACTTCCTAAATTACCTATTGTTTAAAGTTTCTTTCTGTCTCATTCACACTCCAATGGAGATGTTTACTTTTATTCATTTAGTAGACGCCAAAGTGACTTACAACCGAAGAATACAACAAGCGTTGAGACGTCTATTTGACATCTGCATTTACATCTGGAAGACGTATTTTTTAGAGTGTTTGCTCATCTGCTATACGTCTACAGGACATCTCATATCAGATGTCAAATAGACGTCTATTAGATGTCTTTAAGATGTTTGTGATTTAGAAAGTATGAAAAACTGACATCTTACAGACGTCTGTCAGATGTTTGTACACAGCAGATGCTTTCCAGATCAAGCGATCTTTAACAGACATCTTGCAGATGTACGTGTGCTATCTGGGGCATTTTTTAAATGCATTATTTACTTTTTTATTAGAATTAACAATTAACTCTTTTAATTTAATATTTTTTTGTTTAAAATAGTTAAATACTTCAGAAAAGCCACTGAATATGATAATTTTCATATCTAACACATTACTTGCGCCTCAGAGCAAGCAGACAAAAAAATAAATAAATGCGGTCATTGCTTTCGGAAGTGGATGCCTGCTATTTGGGAACGCAGTCGTATGAGACAGTTCTGGGAGTCATTTATACTGAAATACTTTGATGACAGACTTTGCTCGGGCATTTCAGAATGACCATAACAATATTTCAGATGCTGTAGATCGAGATCGGTCCGCTGGTTAATCAGGTTTTGCCATTCCATAGCGTCACATGAAAAGTCACATGATTTTTTGATGCGTATAGAGGTATTTATTCGGCAAATGTGTTTCCATCTTCCGTTATTTGCATTAAGCCTTTTTCGCACAAGTCAAAAACCACCTCAAGCAAGCGTAAAAACTTTTTTGTGAATTAAGGGATTTTTATTCGAAATTTGCATATTCTTACATAGTACTTGCAGAGAGGTCTGGAAATGTGAGTCTAGCTTCTTGCATGTTTCATAGCAGTTTCCAAGTGAAATGACTTACAAAACTACCTTCTTTCTTTTAGTCTTTGCCCCAGATCTGTTTTCTGTTAAAGTGAAGACAGTTGTACATGTGGTCACACGATCAAAGTTCATCTTCAACGTTCACTGCACAATGCATTAAATAGTTTGTGGTTTGATGTACCACTTTCTAATTCATCCATTGTGTGAGTCTCATTCTATCTCTTTTCACACACTCACTGTAATGGAGTTGTTCATCTTAATAGTTTTTTAGCACACAGTAAGTGACTGGTGTTGATTAAATATGGTATGTACACATTTGTACATAAAAAAGTTTAATTGTCCAACATATTTCAGCATATGTGATCAGTACAGGGGTAGATTTAGTCATTTAGGGACCCCAGGCAAAATATAGTAATGGCATACATTTGTCCAAGGCGGTCATCTGCTTTTGCTTAATGGGTAACTGGATCACTACATGTTTTAGTACCTCTCTGCTTGCATATTAGTTTTACCAAAATTTCATTAAAATGCATTAACCTGATTGCAACAGCAAACAAACACCCAACAAACTCCTAACAAGAACAACAAAATTATCTATCAATTAAAAAAAGGCTACTATACCCCCATGACTAATAAAAAGCAAAAACATTATTAATGCAAAGATACTTACAATAACATACAAAATATACAAAAAGAAAAGAGGATGCACTTAACAGGCAGTCGACCCAGCCTACAGTTCAACAGGCCAGCTAGGAACAATGTTTAAATACTGTTTAATTTAATTAAATAACAATAAATTCAATATTATTATCTAGTCTAAGTCTAAGTTCATTAATAGTAGTTATTTTCACTATATTTAAATTAAGTAGAACATATGTGACCCAGTTTATGTATAAATTGAGATTTATACATGAACTGAAAGCTGAATAAATTAGCTCTCTATTGAGGAATGGCTTGTTATGATAGGACAATATTTAGCCAAAATACAACTATTTGAAAATCTGGAATCTGAGGGTCCAAAAAAAAAAAAAAAAAAAAATTTAGAAAATCACCTTGAAAGTTGCCCAAGTGAAGTTCTTAGCAATGCATATTACTAATCAAAAATTAAGTTTTGATATATTTACGGCATCCTACTCTTACTCCTTACATATGCTATCTCTATATGGCAGAAATAGCATGTGTAGTATGCTAATATGAAATCAACCAGTGAGTACAAAGTGGGCGCATCTAGTCCAATCTGGCCTATGTACCAGTGCACGCGGTTGTACGTGCGGTGTTATGACCTACATTTTCATCTACATATACGAACTGCGCAATATATTAAAAGATTTCCTGTGGTCTAATGTTTTATTCTTCTCATTGTGTGAGTCTTGTTCCGTCTCTTTTCTCACGCTCGCTGAGATGGAGTTGTTCATCTTTATTGCTTTTCAGCTCCTAATAGAGATTCAGTCCTACAGTAAGTGTTTATTTTTGATTAAATACTGTATGTCCACATTTATAGTGGAAAAAAGTCAAAACTATTTCAGCATGTCTGATTGTTATGTGAGAAGCTTTAATTTAAATATTCAAACACATGATCTATAACCCACATATTTATTTTGCTATTGAATTTGTATGTAATCAGCTGCTACAATCTGAAATATTTGGTTATAGAAATCAGGTTAATGACTGTACTTGAGGTTTATATCATAATAAGAAAATTTGTGTTATATGATAATATTCTTGTTAATGTCAGTATGTATGTATTATGTGTTTGGGTTGTTGCAGAATCTCCTACTGTAAAAGTATCTCCAGATGCCAGTGAAGATCAGCTGTGAGACGCCAGCAGATGTTATACTGAATCAGTGTTATTTCTACATAAACAGAAGAGAAGAATATAAAAGTCAGTACATCAAGTGAGCTCAAGCTCACTGGTGCTGAAGTGCTCAGAATAGCTATACATGCACAGGTCAGAAACAACATATGCTGATTCTAGCAGTTGTATGATGCTGTATCAGTTCACAGAATCAGTGAACTTTAATTTGTGAAGCTTGCTTTCATACAAAGAACATATATTGAAATAACTGATCTAAATACAAACGTAATCACTTCTCAAAAACAAATGACTACACACCTACTTGCGTTTGTCCATTGTGTGACAGTCTCAACTCTCAACAGCGACCTCTACTGATATAACTTTGACAACCGCCAACACAAAAACAAGTGAGTAACCTTACATCTCAATATACCTGAAGAGAACTCTCATAGTACAGCAGTTCTGATATTGCTGTGTAATTGTATATTGGGTTGTAATATTAATTGCACTACTAATTACAGTTTTATTTCCAGACTAAATGGACACTTAACATTGTCGAATCCTATGTTTCTGTCTGAACAGCGACCTCTACTGTTGAAGCTTTGACAACAACCATAAAAACTTGTGGTTGCAGATTATTTTTAAATTAAATATTCCAAGTCAAACATTCGGTACATATACCTTACATCTCAACATATGAGCTTTTATTACAATGTACAGCACCACAGATTCTACAATGTATTAAAAAAATATTTTTGAATATTAATTTGCTGTTTATTTTGAATGAGTTGTCTAAACCAATGCTAGATGATTTTTTCAGTGTTTCTTAAATTATATTATTCTTTCTAGCTCACTTTTCAGTTTTCTGATATTTTAAGATTGTATTATTGTATTTTATACTGTATTTGTAACACTACTTAAGTTTTATTTCCAACCTAAATGCACATTTTACATTTAAGCCAAAACTTATTTAAGCCAAACTAGCGACCTCTACTGTTAAAAATGTGACAACTGTCACAAAAACTTGAGAGTGAAGTTTATTTTTTTAAATGAAACACAGAGACATTTTGCTCATTTCACTTTAAACTTCAGTGTCAAAAGTCTTTTGTGTTGCAGCTGTTCCTCACACTGTCATTTACAAATCTGTTAAAATATCTCTGTAATAATCTGAAAATCTAATGATTGACTGTGAGGAACTTGGAAAAGTCATTGAAATTCATTAGTCAAAAAGTGGTGAATCCTGAATATATCAGTGAGAGACTGTTTTGGACCACTGAGGTTTCTCAGACATGAAAACAGAAGCCAAGCAATTAAAATGTACTGTTGCTTTCTTATCATTACTCTTTTTCTCTCGTTTTTTATTCAGTAGGTCTTCCTTTTGACAAGTTGAGAGCGTCTGCCTCAGTTATTCTGAAAACAGTCAGTTCATCTGAACTGTGAGAATACTGAACTGAAGATCTGAAGATGGAGATGGACTCACTGGATCTCAGATCAGTATTTTTTTTTTTTTTACATTCATATATTAATATTGCTCATCTATATAAAACAGCAAAATAAATCATGTTTCCCAGGACTATGCATTTGTCCAATCTGTGACAGTCTCAACAGCGACCTCTGTTGGCGAAACTATAACAACAGCCACAATAACACACACCTGACCTATTAATAGTACAGTTATTTTTTGGCACATTTATTTTTACAAAACTACCTTCCATCTTTAGTATGAGTTTGAGCACAAAATATGCCCCATATCTGCTCTCTGTTAGCATATTTTGAACTGTACAGTACATGTGATCACATGATCTACATTCATCTTCATAGAACTGGCTGCACAATGCATTAAATACTTCCTGTGGTCTGATGTGCTACTTCCTAATTCACCCATTGCCTCATTCTGTCTCTCACATTCGTAATGGAGTTGTTCGTTTTCATAGTTTTTCAGCTTCTTATTGAGGTTTATTCTCACAGTAAGTGATCTCTGTTGTGTAATGTTAATTAAATTCTGTACACTGTTGTACATGTAGTGAACAAATTAGACAAATTATTGTCTATAATATTTCAGCATTATTTTTCTCATGTGACGTGACGTTTTAGTACAACCTACCTGACATATTCTTTGTACTATAGAATGTACGTGTATACAGTACATTTTATCAGCAGCTGTCCTTTTCACATTTTTAGAACCCACAATATGTGATTAATATTGAAATATTATGGTACAGTACTTGTAAACATTGTCAGTGAGATGTAATGATCTGTTTGTGTTGTTTCAGAATCTCCTACTGTAAAAGTATCTCCAGATGTCATAAGAGAGTCCAGCTCAGTGAAGATCAGCTGTGAGACGCCAGCAGATGTTACAGTAACTTACTGTTATTTCTACCCAAACAAAGAAAAGAATCAAACAAAAAACAGTTGGAAATGTGAGCTTGAGCTCACTGGTGCTGAAGTGTTCACATGGGCAGCTGTAAAATCACCTGGATCACTCAACATTTACTGTTACTACACAATACATAAGATTAATGAAACATCACCTCATTCTCCTCCTGCCACAGTGACGGTTCTAGGTAAGAAATTTCAGCCTCGTCTCATTGTTTATACATAGGTATTACAGTAGTACGTAACATTTGCAAAATGTACATTTTTGTACGTTTGGATAGATGCTGAAATGTACAGTATGTACATATTGACAACTAAAATATGAAAATTATTACATATATAGAGCTAAAGTAACACAATGTTTATCAATCTTTTATATCATTTATCTCTGCATTTTTTAAAATTCATTTTATAGATACATTTCCGATCCCTTAACCCTACCTTAAGAGTCTTATAGAGAATATAAAATAT